>CAAKHF010014583.1:2944-27797 GCA_901007745.1 Hippocampus kuda
TAAGCTGAAAAAAAAAGTTAGTATTTTCCATTCTTTAGCAATCATCATGAGAAAATGTCATTACATTTCCAGTTTCTGAAGAAGAAACAGAGAAAAAGACCTTTTTGTAAAAGCATGCATTTCAAGGATAATTTCAAGTATGGCACCACTATTAATTATTATTCTCTTTTTTGCTTTTGTGACATTTCAAACATCTAAATAATCATCTTCCTTCTACAAAACAACATGAACAACATCACAAAAGGGCTTTTGATAGCAAACATATTTATCTGCACTCTCTTGATGACATGAACTATGAACAGAGGTGAAACAATGACTTCCGGGAGTGTGTGCACATGCATGTTTGCATGTGTAAGTGCACTGTACGTTATTATTTTAGATTTTCTCTAATCCACACATTGTCAACACAATACATGTCGGCACTCGTATACAAAAATCCAACTAATACAGTGGTAACAGTGTGAGGTGAGACCCTGACTCCTTCAAATATATTGCACCTCTTGGCATTGTGGCTGAGTAGCTCAAGCTTTGCCTCATCTGACCATAAATCTTTTGTCCAGAAGCTCTTAGGCTTGTCCATGTTGGCAGCTGTAAATTTTAGTCTAGCTTGAAGGTGTTCTAGAAATTTACAGTTAATGGCAGGCTTGGGGCTGGCAGTAGGCGGGGTACACCCTGAACTGGTTGACAGCCAATTGCAAGGCACACATAGACGAACAACCATTCGCACTCACACTCACACCTTGGGACAATTTAGAGCGCTCAATCAACCTACCATGCATGGTTTTGGAACATGGGAAGAAACCAGAGTACCCAGAGAAAATCCACGCAGGCATGGGGAGAACATGCAAACTCCACACAGAAAAGCCGGAGCCTGGAATCAAATCCTGGACCTCTGTACTGTGAGGTTGATGTGCTAACCACTTGTTCACCGTCCCACTACCAGGAAACCAGCCAATTTATATGATCCCTGCTAATTCTGCCAATAAAAGTGGTCAAATATCCAGCTAGAATTATGTCAGAAACTTGATTGCTACAAAACGTGGCAGAGGAGAAACTTACTCAAGGAAATTTAACCAAATATTAGTGGGGATCTAAGTACATATTAGAACATATGTATAATTTTGACCCTGTGTGGATTTGAGATGATGTGCGTTACATACAGTACATATTCCACTCTGGAAAATGAACGGTTCAAAATCAATTATTACAATCAGCAAATGTATATGCCCATGATGAATGCACAGGGTGCCCGTAAAGTCACTGTAAAGTTGTTTTAATAATGGTGGAGGAGTAAGTCAAACATTTCCACACAAGCATCATACTGTCGGAGTTCAGTATTTTCATCGGTGCAGGTATTAGCAGGCCTTCTGTGGCGTTCTTTGTCAAGAGACATACTGTTTCGGAATCTTGCCATGGATAGCATAAATTGAGCTGCACATTGGAGCAGTGTGACAGCCATGAAGCTTCTTAAACTGGTGATGAACTGTATTCGGGGGAGAGAAAAAAACTCTTCCCAGGTGGAAATTTTGCAACGCTTCTCCAAGACTAAACCTAAGCTGTCAAATGCTGATGACCTCACGTCTGTTTGTGTGATACCTGTAACAAAATCGGAAAAAAGGAGGTGCAGAGTGACTTTTGGCACACCTTGTATGTAAACTTCTCACCAACTGTATTTTATTATTCATATCTTTATCCTCACAGGATTTTGCCAGCTCGGTCGGATGTGGAAATTCACGTCTGTGCCAGCATACAAAGTAGTTTCATGTCCTGTATAAACACCTGGGTAAGCTACAATTTCAACAGTTCTTTCGCTCATTGTTATAAACCGATACATGAGGAAAAAAATTCCGTTTTCTTGAATGCATACTGTATTACCATATTTTAAAAATCCGTGGTGTCACATATTTGATCAGTATCAGTCAAGGCAATGTTTGTGTTTTGCTCGAAAACACATGCTAGTTTCTTCCTGGGATGTGTGCCAAAGTACGCTATCAGACCGACACAAAGAGTGTGGAGCATCCAAAGATGATACTGTATATGCCTTCCTTCCATGCTGCTTTAACATGATATCCAGTCTGAGAATATCAATCCTTTTGTCTGCATTAATTACCAAGACTGTCCGTCATATTAGCGTGGCGTATGTGCTACGGTCCGTCTTCCTACATGAATGTTTATGTGCACATCCATTGTCGTGCAGACGTACATCAGGTGCGATCGTCTCTATTCCCTGATGGATAAAACAGTTTTGCCTGAGATAGAGGAGATTTATGAGCATGGCGCCCCCACACACGGAGACACCCACTGACAGTTAGAAAGATGGTTGTGCTTGAGAGGAAGCAAAGGAAGAGGAGGAGGAGGACGGAAGGCAAAGAAGATTGGAGGAGAAGGCAAGCTGTGAGCTGCAAAGATATAAACAGGTGAATAATTTCCTCTTCGCTTTCAGATTGTTTCCTCATCCCTCAGCCCGGCCCTCTGCTCAGAGTGAGAGAGATGAGCTGGAACTGCGTCTGTGTCTTGCTAAGCAGCCCTGGAAGACTTTCTTGCGCAGACATATAGCTTGGCTCCTCTCGCGCCATCGTGCACACTGCTGGTCGCCTCGCGCCACTGGCCAAGCTGTTAAAATGCACAGTTTTATCCTGCCGCCTGAATTGCATGAGCTCTGGGGCTGTCATAAACTGGTACAAGGAGCAGCCGTTAAAGACGCACTCTCTCATTCGCCAAGAACAACCTTTATGTGGACATACTCTCGTTCACTCACAACAATACACAGTACACATGCTTTGGCTGCAAACAAATGCATTCATAAATTCCTGAAGAGACGAATTCTCTGACCTTTGTAAATATTCCCTTTTCCCCCCCCAGTGGACATTTTTGTTTCGTCTCCATTTTCCATTCCATTTGGCAAAGTGAAACCATAGAGCAGGGTTGGCCAACCTGCGGCTCGCGAGCCGCATGCGGCTCTTTGGCTGGTTCAATGTGGCTCCCGGGCTTTCACATGACAAGCGTCGAAAGCGTCTCAGCGGTGGCGCTGCCATTCAAGCAACGGCGCTAAATACTCCGAACTAACTATGTCAGCGTATCATCAATCCCGTTACTTGATTGAGATACAGGGCAACCAATCAGATGATAACTGAATCACCACTCATGCGCAAACAATGGTGCTCAGCGCTAAGATAGTCAGCTTTAAAGGTAGGGGTGCTCAATACGTCAATCGCAATCGACCCGGAGCCAGCGGACTGGTCCCAAGTCGAGCGCGAGCATTGGGAGGAGGAAATGGGTGGGGGGGGGGGGGTTATGTCTGTGTGTTTCGATTTCGTTCGTGTACAGTGAAGTTCTGGCTTTCGCTCATCTCGGTGTCTGTGCATGCGTGCCTGTGTGTGTGTGTGTGTGTGTGTGTGTGTGTGTGTGTGTGTGTGTATGCTTGCACGTGAGCAATCGGGTAGATGACGGGAGTTTCGTCTCTTCAAATGTCGATCTTCGGTCAAATATATAGCAAGCTGACCCAAGTAGTAACAACTGCAGCTAGTGTGTGTGTGTGTGTGTGTGTGTGTGTGTGCGTGTGTGTGTGCGCGTGCATATGCGTGATGTGGCTCTTTGCAGTAACACAGTAAAAAAAAAAAAATTGTCTCTTAGTCTCTTACTGGTTGGCCACCCCTGCCATAGGGTGAAGTGAAAGAGAAATGTATACTGTGTATAGATTGATATGTACTTATATCTCAAGGCACTGCTGTATTTTTGTTTTCACATTTATGGACCGTTCAAGAATTAGAACACTAAACCCAAATGGGAAAGGTTGTCGTGGTGAAAGCGGACAAAGTAGTGGAAATAAGACGGTGTCCAATATTTTACTTAATCCCAATGAAGTGAGTGCTGTGTTATACAAGTCACAAAGTGTTTGTGGTGTCTACAGACTTGTTCACAGCATGTGTAAGCACATGGTGGTTCGTGTGTGTGCGCGTCAGGGTTTGAGCCGCCATGCATTTTGCAATTAGGAGTCCATTAAAAGGGATTACCTTTGCTAAAATCAGACGCAATATTCGAGCGTTTGTTTTAATGGGATTTGAGTTGGAAACAAGGCCTGGCTCTGTCCCGTCGACGGGAAGCCACAGTGAAAAAAGCAAGTGAGCAAACAAGACGAGACAACAGCCAGCTTTTCAGACAGAGCGGCAGTGACACCTCTCTCAGCAAGTCTCCAGGCTGTCAGTCCCAAGAAGGCTGTCGCCTCCCCTCTCTCAGTATCATTGACTCGCTGCTGTCTGAAAAGCACTAAAGCCTGGGGCGTCTGAAATGATGCATTGTTCAGGAGGAGTTATCATACTGGCTAATATTCTCCTGAAACACACTCTTAAAGTGGACCTGAGAGAATGGAACTGGCTGCTTCACTTTCTTGCTTTGGTTGCTAGGTTCGAGTTCCCCACACAAGATCACTGGAGCCTTTATAGGCTTCTGGCATCGGTTCAGCTCCCTTCTTCTGTCTGTGTCTATGAGAGAGTTGGGAGAGGGCAGAAAAATCCTTCCACCCTCTCAGGGTGGCGTGCTGGGACTTCCAATGCGCCCCGCTCTTTTACTGGCAAATCTAATCCTTCTGATGGCCAGTTCCTTCAGCTCTGCTCCCTGCCTCTGACCTCAATCTGTCTCATTAAACCATAATTGGAAATAAGCGAGGGGAACCTGCACCTGTGTGCCCCTTTGCTAAATCACAGACTGGGATTTCTCACCCACAGCTAAAATAACATCGGCAGATCTGAGCTAAGACTGAAGTTAAGGTTCTTCTGTTGCAGTCAGGTATTTGAGAGCGTTAACCCGGGGGTATGTTACAGCCCCCGAAACTGCAAAGCCAAAATGACACGTGCTACAACAATGTACTCTTTCATACGGGAAGAAAAATGGAGGTGAAATATCACACTTTTCAGTGGTATGCCGTCATAAATCTTTGATGGGATACAAATGGTAGTCACTCATAATTAAAATCATCCTGCATCAGGAGTCTTGAAGACCATGTAAAGTGAATTCACAGATTTGTGCATTTGCAACAACTATGAACTATAAATTATTCAATTGTAGAGGTCCAACATTGAACCTTTTTCCAGCATTTCAGTCTTCCTGATGTTTTGGGTGTGGCTCAAACGGGGCCCATGATGCACCACAGTCCCAGCATGAATCGACACTCCCACATTATATAAGAACTTGAGCGTCTTTGTTCACGTCAGCGGTTGTCTGGCACAATTGAATATGCATCTTCCCTTTCTTTAGTCCACTGTTGTACCTGCTTAAGAGCACCTCATTGTCATGGTTTGTAAAAGCCCTGCTTACTCCAGTCACCAGAGACTTTAAGTGAATATATTTTCGCAGCTCAAACATGTAGTTTACAGTATATATAGACACAAGAAAGATGCCCGACAAAGTAGCATACATTTTTCCAGGTTGTAGTAAGGCGTATTTCATTTAACAGTTGAAAGATGAGCCGGTATGGTCTCTGGAGCCATGTGCATTCAGAGCACTTGGTTACAGCATTCAAGAGCGGAGAGAACGTCTTTCTACATTTTGAAGCCTTGTTTCATCTACTTGTTGATTTTATTTTTTGAAGTAATGAAATCTGGCAGGGTTGTTCACAACACTCTTCTCTGTTGTTTGTCAAAGACATACTTTCACTTTAAAGTTCAGTTTCAGATTGCTTCACGATGGTACAGTTCATAATGGTAAACACTGATGGCTTTAGTTTCTACCATTGTGTGTGTTAGAAGCGCAGCGATAGGGGTGTCAGCTACATCATCGTGATGTCTCAGCATGACATCATTCCCCCACGAATCACAAGGAGAAAGGTGACAAACTTTTTTTGACCGGTCTTGGGCAGGGATTGGCAATTACTATCCCAGGGTGCCACGCAAAGAAACAGTTATGGTTGCGGTAGGACACAGCACAAGCCAATCTCAACCGTATTCAATATTAATTTTGTGTTGCAATATAGTGTTTGTAATTTGCTAAGCTGCTAATGGACCAAATGTAGTAGACGCTAATAGATGTGTATTGGGAGTCGGAACCTTGAAACACAGATGATGTCCTGGCAAATCCCCGCTCTTACACTGCACTTACGTTGAATGGAAGCGTGCTCCAAAGTGGTATCATGTCACTTGTTCAATTTGGTCACTCTTTCCAGGGTTTGACACCCTGAAACTAAAGAAACTCACTGAATTGTGCTTGATAAAGTACTGGAGATGCTCCTGTTCCTTCCCTACAAAACAATAGATGGTGAAAGTAATTCCTGTAAAATGTCTCTCACTCCTCTATTCAAAATAAGTATGCATCTTCACTAGTCTAAACATTAACTTCTAATTTATATTGTGCTTGTTGAATATGAATTAAGCAGCAAAATCCATCCTTTTTTTTT
The DNA here is from genome assembly GCA_901007745.1 of Hippocampus kuda. Lineage (NCBI taxonomy): Eukaryota > Metazoa > Chordata > Actinopteri > Syngnathiformes > Syngnathidae > Hippocampus > Hippocampus kuda. The sequence continues at coordinate 9,333 of CAAKHF010014583.1, forward strand.
TTTTTTTTTGCCATAATAGGGGGCAGCAAGTGGCAAAATGGCTACCCCCCTGAGATGGACAAAAAAATGGGTAGATTACACTGCTTAACTCATATTACACATACGCAAGATTAATCAGAATGCTTTGTATCGACAAGTGCGGCTGCATAGTACATATTCTTGTTAAGAAACACTTAGGTTGACTTCCCCTTTAAGGAAATCTACCACCAGAAGGTATTTTTAAACCGTCACTTTAAGGAAATTTCATACATATTGAAAAATGTAAAACTGACACTTCCAAAGCCTTTTTTATTTTGGCATGATTTGTAAAATAATCTCTTACATTAAGTAAAATGATCTGAGATGACTCATACTTGAAGAACAATGTTTTGTTTTGTTTTTTTTAATACGCATACAGTCCTGCTTAGCTGAGGAAAATACATATTTATGTGCTCATCTCTGAACACTTATTCATATTGCCCAATGAATTTATATCAAATCCATATTTTGTCTCAATTATGGCAGTGGCCATAAAAGAAATCTCATTCAGCAGACAAAATCACAATATATGCCACAGTGTGAGCATTATCAAACAGGTTGAGCCAAATAAAACTGCGATTGTTGTGTGGTTTGAATTTTAGATTTGCTCCCTCAGCACCTTTACTGTCTCGTGGAGTACGGCACAGCCTAGGCTGTGTTTTTGCTGGAGGGGGATATTGTGCATGGTTATGCGATGGTGGTTGCATATAAATTGATTTTTATCATATCTTTTGTTTGTTCCAGTTCTTTGTAATTTCAAGGCGGATATACAAACACCAGGAAAAAAACTAAGATACTGTGTCAATCATACAGTGTTAATAACGGTGAATATAAATGTAAATCAGATTGAAAACTAATCACTGACTTAGTGACAAAAACACTGAAATGCAATCAGAAAACAGACATGACTGATGTCCACATCTACTTTGTACCAATATTATTTGGTTGGGCTGGGTCAAGATAAGATGGGTCAGGTGAGTATTTACAAGGAACACAGTGACGACATTTGTCTGCTGTAATCCAATATCCGCGGACGAGATTCACCAGAATTATTGGCTGCATTGTGGCGGGGACTTTATAATTATTTTTCTTGTCCGGACTGAAGGAGAGTGTATGAGTGTTGAGTTTTTAAGCCTTCTCAGATTCCATAACATGTTTACAGAGGGCAAATGACACGCATTGTTAAGGTATGCTTTAAAAGAAGTCAATTTTTGTGAAGTCTGAGTGTGCATGCATTTGCATGGTCTGAATCTACAGTGGAACATTGATTTGTTTGTGATTAATCCATTCCAGAAAGTCTGATTGAGACCAAATCAGATGAAATCCCAAACAATATTTTATAATGATCCATCCATCGATTTTAAAATTTCAAGGTCAAGTCAACTTTATTGTCAAATGTGCTTTATGTGCAACATACAGCACATACAAAATTTCTTTCCTCTCAACCACAGGAGGGAGAGGAGCCTGACTTCTTATGTTAAACTTTAACTTCTCATCCTATCTTGGGTCACAGATGAACTGGACCCCATTCCCGTTGTCTTTGTGCAGTGGATGTGGTACACACTGAACTGGTCCCCAGTCAATCATAGACAATTAATCCAGAACACTACAAAAATAAATGACTACTATATGGCTTTATAAACAAAAATATATGAGTGGATAAATGATCATTTAAAATGTCACTTTTAGCTTTATTGTGAAAACGGCATACAGATGGAGGATGCAGCTAGGAGTTGAGAGAGAGAAGTCATTTATGAAGTTTTTCCATGAAAATCTATAGCGTTTTCCATCTTTGGTGGTGAATGCGGTGCTCCTGGCTCCTTTACTGGCGATGGACACGGACCTTCTCGGCTGCCTGGACTGTTATGTTCAGAACCACACAATTCATGTTTTTAAATCCCGGAAATGCAGGCTCAGACAAAATAAGACAACAAAAATATTTATTTTTAGAAAAGCGCACCGACAAAGTACAAACAGAAATCGCTGCTCACAAGGAGCCAGGAAAAACTTTGAATGCATAAACAAAAAGCGCTTGCAAAAGGCAAGGTACAAGGAAAGACACAGAGAATACACAAACAAAATGTCAAGAGCCCAATAACGCACAACCAAAGATCAAGAGCAAGAATAAAATAATGAAAATACTAACAAAACATTAACTATGAAAAACAAGAGCAACTACGAATAATCTTGAGAGGTCTAGAATACAACACTTGAAGCACAACAGGGAGCAAGGTCAATAATCTGACAAGGAGTAGCAGAAGTCTGCCTCCTGAAATACAAGCCTAATGAGAATCTGAACAGGTGTGCCAATTGGAGGGAAATGCCCTTCAATCCTGCCGGGGCACAAAACAAAATCAAACACAGACAGACATGACATGAACGGCGTCCATCCACGACATGCAGCCACATGTCTGGCTGGTAAGAAGCTGATTTCGTTCTGCTAAGATTGTCTGTTCACTGGCCAAGCATGCAGTGTTGTTAGCCACGGGAACTAGAACAAAACATTAGCCTTGCTAAATGTCCAAAAGCTACGACCAGTCACCACCAAAATTAATAATGCACTATTCTGTAAAAACATAAACAAAAATACACAAAAAACACCACAATATTTTTGATTTTGTGGAGTTGACAGTGGTTTTTGCTCATAGGAGCTCACATTTAATGTCAATACAATATTGTGCAGATCACCTTTATATTTTCACAGCTCGAAGTTGATGAGGCAGCCCGGTGGTCCACAGGTTAGCGCATCGCCTCACAGCGCAGAGGTGCAGGGCCTTCCTGTGTGGAGTTTGCATGTTATCCTCATGCCTGCGTGGGTTTTCTCCGGGTGTTCTGGTTTCCTCTCACATTCCAAAAACATGTATGGCAGTTGGATTGGGCACTCCAAATTGTCCCTAGGTGTGAGTGTGAGCACAAATGGTTGTTCATCTGAGTGTGCCCTGCGATTGGCTGGGGACCAGTTCAGGGTGTCCCCCGCCTACTGCCCGATGACAGCTTGGATCGGCTCCAGCACGCCCGCGACCCTCGTGAGAATAAACGGATTAGAAGATGCAGCAAATATTGGCGTCAAATGTTTCTTGGACCTCCTGGCTAGTACATTCAAATCTCATAATGATGACAAATGAAGCAAACTACTGGGCAATAGAAAGAACTTCCCCTCATTGTGCCACAAGCGCATTCATCACATACACAAGACAAAGTCAGTTGTCTGACACACACAGACTCATCCGCCCACACAGGCTGGCAAGGCTGACTATGAGGGACACTCGGAAATGAGTCACTCAGGATAATTTTGAATGTGACGAAAGCAGATTTGCCATCCTCATTTTTCACACCATTTCCCGGTTAGCCACAGACATCTTGTCTGGACATGCAAATATTGTATCCGTATAATCCAATAATAAGTGGTCACACATTCACGACAGACTTGACTGGAAAATAATGGCAAACGAAGAAGGCAGTGGTTTCCTTAGCATGCATTATTAAACTGTATGCCCACTCATATGAGATTTGACGCTTTGATCGGTGAACTGCATCTAATCTGTCCATCATTTTAAGCGTCATTCTGTTCCTGGTCTTGCAATACTGACAGCTGCTCTGAAGCTTTTTTTTTTTCTCTGAGCCTTTCACCAGAGCAGAGCATCACAGACAGTGGGCAGCCAGTTGGCTGAGTTGCGAGAGAAGCTTCTGAGTGTCTCGGCGCTGGTGGAGTCGACAGCTAGGACCAGATGAGTCATTTCTGATCTGTCTAGCTGCTACTCAAGGGACTACAGCTCGACCACATGGGGAGAGGACAATTGCTCACATCTCAAAATGTTTGACAGAAACTGCCATCTACAGTATATGTGTGAATGACACCGTGAAGTGACACGAGATGGACACACAACAATGAAAGATGCCATTTGCAAAAGAGACTGTCTAGTGTGGAGGGTACACAAATTTTTGTGGCGCTTCAGATGTCTAATACAAAAAAAAAAGCAAAAGAGGTGCAACACAGGTTACTTTGTGTTTGTTGTTGTCACCTTGCAAGGTGGTGGTAGACCCCAAAAAGCAGGCACGAGGGAGGAGCAGTGTGTATTTGAAAGATTGTATTAAAACTCAGAAAACTAAATCCAAAACAAACAAAGTCCAAAGTATCAAAACAAACCATGACTGAAGCTCAAAACTATCAATGACAGAAATATGACCAGAAACATGACCTAAACAAGACAAACAAACAAACAAACAAACAGCAAAGAGCAACAAACAAACATGACAGGAGCCAACAGCAACAATGACCCGACAATGAGTGGTCGGGCTGGGAGTCCTTTTAAAGTACTAATTACATAATGACCAACAGGTGTGCAGCTGCAGGGAGAACCCTACGGTGTCACCTGTTGGTCACAAACAGAATAATGACAGTTGTATACATGTTTGCTAGTAAAATGACCACATTAAAATTGAAGTAGAGGAAGGAATTAAGCCTTCTCCATTTTATTGTAAAAGCTAAAAAATTCTTTATCTAAAAGCCACCAAAAGGCACTTGGATGTGAGTTCTGTTTGGCCTTCGAAACCTTCAGCAGCTCAAGAAACAACGTTACACAAGACAGTTGACGAACACCTGATAAAGAATGAATAAAGTCTAAAGACTAAATGCACACAATGAGCACTCCTGATCTCAATGAAAACGATTTGAGTCTACGCACACCCCAGAACATCATCTATCTGGAACTAAACCCCAAAATGTGCCGGTACTTGTCAAAACACAGTAGTCTAATGCATAAGCTATTGTGGAAAAATAATTCAACAGAATTAATTAAGAATATTATGAATCAACATACAAGATGCCGCCATGATCGGCGAAATACTTCTCTGCCGCAGACTGGAGGGACATCGAAGCACCAGTACAGCATTACCTGCTACCAAGGCGCTCCATTAAATGGCGCCGGCTGACAGATTGCGGCGAGTGAGTTCAAACGTGCTCTCACTGCTATTGCTGTGTTCCCACGTTGTCTGCTACTTCTACACATTATTAACCATTTCAAAAGTGGCGAAAAAAGCTTTAGAACAAATCTATTAACACTTTAAAAAGCTCCATTGTCTGACAAGTGTAAAACTCCACCTCCTCCCTCACTCTGTTGGGCATTGCAGCATAACTGTCACCTCAAGATTGAGCGTTTGGATGTGTTTTAGGCAATACCCAGTGGAAATATTTTTTAAAGGCGCGCCATAAATTGAATTCATTATTATTCGACACCTTTGAGGTTGTTGTTAACAATGCAGCGCTGTAAAGGTAGTGTGTCCGCTACAAACGTGTGTGCATATTCATTTCCTTCTAATAAACTGCCAAGACCTTTGAATGTAAGACCTTTGAAAAAGAGTTTGCCAAGATGATGTAAGTTGTTTGCATTTGTAAAGTATGAAAGACTCTTCGTGTGGTCTGTGAGTCGGCGTGAGCGAAGAATTGATGTGGTTGCACAGCGGTGCCGCCGCCGTGCTCTCACAGTTAAATCAATGACAACGTAATTAATTTATGACGTTTTAGGTGTAATCAATTTGTGATGGAACATGATTTCGGGGTGCTGATGTTGGTGCTCAATGGCATATGATAGCAGAGGAAAGTATAATCCTAACTTTAATGATGGTGTGTATTTGGTTACTCTGAGTGCTCCTTTTAATACCCAACACTGAACTGGTTAATTGACCTTCTCTTCGCTCACAATTTCTATTACTCTGCTGTCTCCATCCAGGTCGGCACTGAAATTGTGAAGCTGTTCTCAATTATGTTCCCTGAATAAATAAACCTAAAGTTAAAAATAAAATGTGAAAATTCCAGCAAGAGGATTTTTGATCCCTGAAAAGTACTGATTTTGGAGATCCGCAGATTCCACTTGACAGCGACAATACATTGCTGGTCTTTCCTGAATATTTACTACCACCATATGGTTTTCTTAGTAAATAAAGCCGCATTATAATAAGCCGCATCTGGTGACTACATGTCACATGTCTCGCGCGTTGCACTCGTGAGAGTGCAAAGATCTAGAAATAGCAGACCACAAAGGCAGATTCAATATTTTTTTTAACAATAAATGCAGATTTCAGTAAACATCATCTGATGAATAAGACGTGCACATTTGAAATATAACAGAAACTTTCAACATCTTGAGTTTAGTTACTGTATAATGGTGCAGCTTCAATGTGGGGAAAGCAAAATGTCCAACTTTTTGTGATTGTTTTTTTTTTTTTTTTAACGAGACTGCGCAGGATTATCGCCTGACAAACTTCCCTCATTTCACTTGATGAATTTCTTCCTTCATGTGAACCCCTCCCTCCTTTTCCCCATCAACTGCTAATGTTCGCAGAGCCTCACTGTGATGTTATTGCATGAGGATTTTTCATGACGGGAGCCATCTGCCTGTTCCTCCCCCCTGTCATTAGCCCATCTCTGAGAGGATTCCCAACACATATAATTGGCTACAATCTGTCTGTCTGCGTTTACTGCCAACCAAACATCTGAACAGCCCAATTCTCTGATGAGTGGACAGTTAGAAACTTCTCCTGTCCGTTTTCCTCTTGTGACGCCACCACCCTCTTTTCTCCTTCTTCTATCTCTCCATTTCCCCCCATCTTCAGCCAGATAACATTTTCTTCACTTTGTAACATCTTCCAAGTCATCATGTTTGATACTAGCACTCACAGCTCCCCTTCCTTCTCTTTTGCGTTCCCCTCCCACCTTCCCATTTCTTGTTCCCTCGCAGGGCCATATATCGCCTGGTCCTTCGAGAGAGTGAGCGATGTGCGTGTCGCTCGTGGTGGCAGAGGGAGCAGCAGAGCCTGACGTGAACATACGCTATGAGAGATCCCATTTATAACACTGTCTCCTAATGAACAACACACTGAATGCAACATGGAAGTAATTACCATCAGGCACCCATTGGAGGAGTGAAAGTGTTCTTACTGCAAAGTGGGGAAAGTCAGAAAGGACACTGATTGAAAACTTTTATTTTCAAAATGACTCCAAATTGACACTGGGACATTTTCGACTCTTCGGCTTCAAGCTTGGCCGATACTAACGTGAGTCATAGCCAGATATGCCATCTGCATGTCTCAAATCGCTGATTGTTTCAATTCCTTCCTTCTCTCTTCCCCCAACAGTGTCATGCTACGAATCTCTTGCTTGGCCTCGTGCGGCCTTCCCCTGGATCTCTTGGGTGTCAAACGGACATAACATTGGGACAAATGACAATCCATGAGATGGAAAAGATCTTACGATCTTGTCAGTTGGTAAATGTAGCATGAGAATCCTTTCCAGGACACCGGGACAGGTGGCAGCAGGGGAGAATAGGCACAGAATAATATATATACAAAAAAACAGATCTCCCATTGGTGTCTTGAAATAGGAGTGCCTTGATTTACGTTTTGTTGAGATGCGAACGGCTTCTCAAAAAGAAGCAAGAGAACGTGATGACTCTTATTGCACACGGCGACGCTGGCGTGTTACACATACACACACACACACAAATGTAATTTGTGGTTCAAATGTAATTTGTGTGTGTGTGTTACGAATTACATTTCCACACATATTCCTTCATTTTCACCCCATTTTAATCGACAAACACGACACCACGCCATTCCCACTTCCCACTTCTCACTACAGTTTCATTTGTGCGACTGGGGATGCACACTCATTTATTCTACTAGTTATAGTTTGAAGCAATGATTGACACACATGAACTCACTCTCCTAAATTGTCACGAGGTGTGAGTGTGAGCGCGGATTGTTGTTCATTTTTGTGTGCCCTGCGATTGTCTGGCAACCGGTTTCAATGTGTCCCTCTGCCTGAAGATGGCTGGAATAGGCTCCATTATGCCCCGCGACCTGTGTGAGGATAAAGTGGTTCATAAAATGGATGGATGGATGGATGACTTGTGTACTAAAATAAAAGTAACAAACTAGGAATTATTTTATTTGTGCCACAAATCTTTATTCACTGATATGTTCTATTTTGATATATAGGTGGTTTGAAATGTTTTGGCGCATACCTTCATTATGTAACTTGTTATGAGCTCATGTTTTGGACAGGTGTGATACTGGTTTGGTCTGCTGGCTGCCATGTACATGTCTGATGTTGCTCACCGTGGTCGCAATCTTCCATGTGTGGAAAATGAGTACCAATGTTCCCTCAATCTTCCATGTGTGGAAGACTGAGGGAACATTGGTCCTCACCCTGGCCATAATTTTCCAAAGTCTGTTTAAAAGAAAATCAGACTAAAACTTTCATGAGGACAAAAAAAAAACAAACAAAAAAACATTCTGCCTACTGTGCCAATAAACATGAATAATTTATTCAAACTATGGTTTGTAAAACAGTTGGGCCTTTCTTGTTGGCTTGTGGCTATGAATAGATTATAGTACTGTACTTGGAGAGAATAAACAATAGATAACATGCATTCTGATACTCCTCGGTAAAACTCATGGATTGCAGCTCAAGACAGAGATCTATACATCCATTTTCGATGCTGCTTATGGGTGGTTCCCAGAAAGCAATCAAACCTCCCTCCAGTGTGTTATGAATAAATAAAGATAGTTCTCTCTGCCCTTTGCTGTTGAACGTCGTGGTCCTCTCCATTGTTTCATATCGATCCCTGAGCAACAAGCGTTGACCATTGAAGTTAAACACTTTTAAATGAATTAGATTTACACTTTAATAGTGTCATTACCTACATACAAATATATTTTCTCAAAAAATTGGTACAAATTACATTGAACACATAACATCGGTGTGTTAGTATTTCACAAAGAGAAAGTGGTCTCGGTGGCTATTTTTCACCACTCAAAATACATTCACACACACGACAGCCCAATTATCTGATTTTTAAAAAATATATATATTTTGTCTTTGCAGTATATATGTGGCATTGTGAGCAGTGAAATCTGATGAGTGATTGTAAATGGAAGTGGGTCGGTGTTTGAGCATTTGGCTAGACCGTACTTGCTCTGAAACACCCTTATTCTCATTAGGAGTTGGCGCCTATCCATGTCATGAGTCATGAGACTGGGCGAGAGGCGAGGTCTATACTGCAGACAAACAATATAGATATTTCAAGTCTTCAATGAACCTTACATGGATGTTTTCGGAATACTGATGCAGACTTCCTATCCACGACCGCACCGTGCTTTCAAAGAGAAGATCAGCATGTAAAATGTTATCTAACGACTGTGGAGCAGCACAGATGGGCAAAAACTAAAAACTGCTGACTACCGAGATATGCAAACATTTACATGAGCATGTTGGCCCAATCAGAAAATGAGAGAAATCCTGTTAAATGCTCAAGATTCAGAGCTCAGATTGTCCCTCCTCTCCCACCTGCTGCACACCCTGATATCACCACCCCGCAAAATATGCACAGTAAGAAGGTGACTGCAGGTTAATTAGCAGGAAAAATATGTTGGGAGCTGAGAGAAAAACAGGAGATGGTTTTTCATTGGCCCTCTGCTCACTGGCAGATGCTCGCTCTGCCAGTGTCATGACCCGACTCAGTACACTTCTGGAGAAGGAAAAAAAAAGAGCTTCTAAGCAAGTGGGAGACAGTTGGAGCAAAAACAGTTATATTAAATGGATGACTAGAGAGAGCTTATAAATCCCAGAAAAGGACTTTGTCGTTCTGTCGTTTATGCCCGTAAAGCTCCTCAGTGGTGGAGGATTGGTCCGTGGAGTTTGGGTCCATATGGCTCGTGTGCTTGGTAAGGCACAGCAATGGAGTGAGCATTCCCAGAGGCTTTATTTTTAGTGTGAGTGAACAATGAGACCGAAGGACTCTCAAGGTTAGCCTGCGCTGAGCGATACAACATAACCGTGGAAACAGAATGGGGCATGATATAGTACCATGATCAGTCTGCAGGGACAGGAAACGAGAGTCCAATGGAACCTCAAGTTACGAAATTAATTGCTTATGTAAGCCTATTTGTAAATTGTACTGTTCATGAATCGAGGTAATATTTCCCACTGAAATTAATGAAAATGCAATTAATCTATTCCAGCTCCAAAAAATAATTTCTATTTAACCTTTTTTTTGTCTCAGTGCATGGTTGAAAATATGAAAACAAATAAATAAATATGTGAAAACACACAATTGTAAAGGTATATAACATTTCAGCAACATGATAACTATTTATTGCTCATTAACTTTATATAAGGAGGGAGAAAAAGGGGAAGAAGATGACAACTTTGCAAACTTGTTTGGCAAAAGTTTGTATCTATCAACATGGGACCTGCTTCCGCATTTATTCAATGTAGACACTTCTGGCATCTATGTTTGGGTGAATGTATTGTACATAGGGGGAACTTCCACTTCGTGGCATGGGTGGACGGCCATATGACGTGATTACAACAACTCTCACCATTCATTCTCTAAATTAAAAAGATGCCACATGTAATAAATAATATACACATATCGTTTTTTGTAACGACAATTAGTGATTGGATGATCAAGGATGCAAAAGTGGAATTTCCGACTACATATACAGCGGCTAAAACCATAAAGAGATGTCACTAGGTTTATGCATGTTGCCCATGATGGTTACGCAGTGTGAGACTCTCCGTACATTAATAGTACTTAAAAAATGGTCATTTTTCGAGGATAATTTTGTACCTAACCCGAATTGTTCGTTCAAAAAAGTGTGTTTAGCTACAGGTTCCACTGTACTTTTCACAGGTATTTATGAGACAGTTGTTGGGCACACATAGGACGAAGGATAGGATGTCTTTCACTGTGTGGTGGAGCTTCACTACAGCAAAATGCTGTTGTCCTAGCGTGGGGGTGGTGAGACATGTCTTTGATAGAGTAGCTTGATAACGTCAAGTGAAGGGCAATCTGGCTCCATGTAGAGCGTGAGAGGAGTAGATGTGTATAAACTGAGAGGAAGAAAGGAAGAGAACAAACAGACTCTGAGACTTTGAGACTGTGCATGACTTTCATTCAGGGGCAAAAGGCTCGAAAAATCAAGTCAATTAACTATGTGACACATGGATCTGCTTGAATGGAACCCGGGCACATGCAGGGAAAATAAATCAGTGAAATAAAACTTCTATCTTGGAAAGGGGGAAATTAGCAATACATTTATTGAGCGCTTGCAAACAAATGTTCAGCTTGCTGACATTTCCTCACCCGAGCCGCAAAGATAATTCGACAAAAGTTAGACAAAAATGCCAAGTTTCCCCAAGGAAGAAAATGTAGGAATGTATCCCTTTTTTCTTTTTGATGAATACAACAAGAACATGTTAGGTTATTGTAGATTACTGAGCACATGAAATAAAAACATAACACAAGTAGACAAAGAAGTGACACACTTTGGGACAAATCCAGCTAAAATGAAGACAGGTGCTTTCTTTTTGTTCTTTTGTCTTTTGAACATTTGAGTTGCAATAAAAGGGTTCAGAAGCAAAAACAGTATGGTCCCGTCATCTTAGTTCATCATACATGTGGGGAAGCATGTTTATTGTGTGACTGAGTTGCTTGTTGTGTTTTGTTGAGTCACATTCATCTGTGTCTTAATAATAAAGACCAGTTAGCGCCCCGTAATGCCTTATTCGAGTCAGAGGACACATTTCTGATTGCTTAAATTGTGGCGCAGCACAAGTCGGGCACTTTTTTTTCATCAGGCATGTGGTTTCTTTTTCATCTTTTTTAACAGGTGACTTCAACAACCTCAAAGTAAATGATACAAAAGCAAATGGCAGAAATTGGCATGCGACCTCTAGTAATGCAAAAATATTTTTGCACAAAAACGTCCACTTTGGTACAGCGATCTTGGAATCAAAATAGTGAACATATATTCGCCTCTGTTACAAAACAATACATTTTGCAGAATCAAAATAACACATGAACATTACGATGATAGTCACCAACTATAATTTGACTTGGACAAATTGACATTTCATATTTTGTTACTGAGCTATTCAAAATCAGTCAAGCGGGATTTATAAATATTCTAGTCACATTTCAGCGAGGCTCCCAGTCACAATGGTTAAGTGGATTTAAAAGTAAAGCCATACCTCCACTCTGGTGATGGAGTCATATATGTACCAATGGCAGGGGACTATAATATGCTCTAATGAGGTTAGAGGTGCAGAGTGAAAAAAGAGGAAATAGTAGAGCGTAAGGGTGGGGGGAGGTTTAACTTAATCTTTATAATTTCCACCTCTCATATGAGAATACGAGATGAGATACTTTTCACTCTGCTTTCAGGTTAGAGTTCATGATTCCCTCATTTTTCTTCCTCTTGTGCTTCTGTCCTTGTGTGAAGATGCAGCTCAGTTGGCATTATCTGTTCAGATTGACGATCGGTGTTGCCACTGTTACCTTGAAAAACTAGTCAGTCATCAGATTATGATTACACTACGAAGGGTAACCTTGTTACTTTACTGTTTAATTGATTTTAAAAGCAACTCATTTACCCACACAATAGCACGCGAGCCCTACCTACGGATATAAATCGTAGATAATGAAGCATCAAACTTAGTAGAGCATGCTAAATTAGCACATAACAATATGATACAGACTTAACTTGACCAATTTAACAACAGTACACACACAAAATGGCAGCATGTACTTATTTTTCATGGACACACTATGGGAGAGGATAACTATGTTGGGTTGTACGTGAAATATTGCAAGCTCTCCAATGTAAATAACTGCATGCGTCACTTGCAATATCGTAATTTATCACTCTCCAACTGCCCTCTCTCCTGCACTCATAACATTCGCCTGCCGTAAAACCACAAAGAAACCAGAGTGTGTTGTACGCAGTAAATGACATCAGTTGTTATTGTTCACTCGGTTTTTATGTTGTTTTAGAATGTGTGTGTGTGTGTCCGTGTAACTTTCCTGTCTCGTCAAGTTGTATTTGTGTCGCATGTTTATTTTATTATTTTAACTCTGGATCGTGTGCTTGGTGTCATTTTCATATTGTTACTATAAGACCTGCCCACTGAATGACATGCCAACATGTCTTTCTACTCAAAAGGCATTCTACTTCAGCAAACAGAAATGCCTCCAATTCTCTTCCACGGTGAGAATTCCACATCCACTAGAAGAAGTCAAATTTCACATTACCGAAACATGAGATTGTTTGAGATTAAACACTTACCGGGCTCATTGTTGACCACCTGTTTATAATGAATCAGACAGTGGCCCTTATTTGGCCACTCGAAGGAGCTCGAGCAAGCAAATATAGTGATGGAAATGATCAATGCTACTATATCAGGTGACTTTATGTGCTGAGCCTGTTTGGTTTGATTTAACTGCGCATAATTCCTTCAGGCAATACAATAAATACAAGAGGGAATCGATGAGACTGTAAGCCAAGTTGAGCTGTGATCCAGATGAATGATACAATGGAGGGCAGCCAAGAGAAAGTAATGTGTGAAGGTTCTCATTTTGACTGACTGCGTGCTCTGCTGAACATCATCAGTGTAGAATTGCACCACAAACTCATTCAACACACACACACACACACACACACACACACACACACACACACACACACACGAAAACAGGATCTTCTTTCACCTGCCCGCAAAATGTGCCATTACTGCGGAACACAGAAAAGCTTGACTGGTAGACGCGGTGCCAAACAACATGCTTGGGCTGGAAATGCATTTCTGAAACGGAAGAAATATCTTTTCAGATACCTCTTCCTCAGACCTGATCAAAACCAAATTGGTCATCTCAGTCAATATACACTAGAGCGCAAAGGCTGCTGAACGGATTTTTTCCGATGAAGCCAGGGGGAGAGCTCATGTCTTTAACAAGGCATGACATTGAAAAAGAGTAATAGCAACCTTGTGTTTTATCCTCGTGAATCTCAAGACTGATTCAGTACAATTCCATTAGCCCTCCTCCTCTTTCTTCTCCAGCTGAGAGCTCTCTGTCTGTCATTCATCACCAGCTGCAGAGCCACGATGGAAATTAATTTTCCCCACCACACATCCAGTCCGCTCCCTCACCCACTGTTCCCCGCTCACCCCCTTACTTTCTTTATATGATTAAACTAATTTCAGAGGTTTTGTCTCGACCTGGATGACAAATGTGAAAGTGTCTCTTACTTCTGGGCCCTCTTACGTCTGCAACAACAGAAGAAAGTACTGATGAAAAAAAAAAACATGGCCCTGGCTCATTTCAGTCGCACAGCAATGGATTCCTGTAGGTTTTAATTCAGTTATCTGCTCTACAGTATTGCCTGACAGTATGAGCTATTTTAAAACTCGTGCCTTGGATTATTTGGGCAAAATCACATTTATGATTATGCTTTGACAATACTTGTAGAGGATATTTAATCATTTCAACCTGTTTCTCATTGCTCTTCCACTGATACATTGAGTGGGCAGACTACTGCTGCTCTGTGAATGGGGCACATTGTTGTTTCTGTTTGGTTTTGTTCCCTCATGTGCCCTTTTTGTCGCCACCTGTTCTCGTCATCACTGCCCCTTGTGTTTAACCAATCAGCTCCCTCAACCCTTCGTGTCTTGTCCAGGTGTTTCTCATTGTCTCGTCACTTTGCTTGTATTTAGTTCCCTGAGTTCTGTCAGTCTTTGGATTGGATTAAACTTTATTGTCAAATGTACTGTATGTGAAACATACAGCACAGATGAAATGTCTTCCCTCTCAACACAAAACAAGAGGAGCCGCTGCGGGTGTCCGCAGGTAATGTTTGTTTCCTTTTGCTTGTACTGTATATAGTTGTTCGTGTCATTTTTCATTTGGCTGTTTGTGTGGCTGGCGTGTGCCCGCGGTTCGTCGCGGCCGCCATTATTGTACGTTGCAGCCGTTCTGCTGCATGTGATGTGTTCAGCGGCATCACATAAATACCAGTGTATGTGCGTTTTTTTTTCCCTTTATTTTTTGTAAGTACTTAATATACGATCACCTATGTTGTATATTTTGTTTTGTTGGGTCATTGTGAGTACGTCAGTGTCTGTGTGCGCCGCTCCTGTTATGTTTTTTTTTTTTCTGTCACAAGTTTCTTTTGTTACTTTGGCTCCTTGTGATTTCAGGGGCTTTGTTTGAGCACTTGGAGTTGGTAATTTCCCAGTGTACTCCTGTTTTTATTTTTGTTCAATACATCTTGGTCAGTTCCACCCTGCACCTCCTTGCCTTCCTGCTGTTTGGGATCCTCTGCTCCACCATCTCGCAAAACGTGACACACATATCGGTACTCAGGTTTTTTTATGGACAATTGACCCTGTTGAGTCAGTGGTGGTGGCCGTGGTGACAACTCTCTCTGACTGGTTGGTCAACCTCAGCAGATTAGTGCACAGGTAGAGAAGTGAAAGCGACTGCAATAAGTAAACTGGAGAGATGGCCAAAACATGTCTGGATATCATATTGATCTGAAGAATCAGCTAAATCTTTTGATTGATTTCTGCCACACTGGCCTGCGACAAACTATAGACATGCTTTTAGACTTGTATCACCTATTAGGTTATTCTTTAAGCCTGTAAAGATGAAAAAAAACACACACACACACGACATAAAAATAATCAAAACAATACCTTTGAGATAACAACCAGATCTTAATATAGAGAGAATAGAATAGATCATTCTCCCAGTAGGATGCAGCACAGTTCAACACAACTGCAAACTACAGCCACTATAATACACCTAATGCAAAATTCACATTTCCCGAAGTCAGTTGAAGCTGAACATTTTTGTATCTCTGATAACTTCCATTTATTGTATGTCATTATGCAACCAATGCTCGCCATGTTTTCTTCTTTTTGCTTAAAAATACATCTGTCAACACATCTGTGTGTTTATTAAGTACTGGATGACAATGACAAGCTGAATGCTTGGGCATGCACACAACCGTAGACCGAGCTGACTCCCCAGTGGGTCACTGATTAACTGTAATGCACAGACACAGTACTTAACAGAATATATGTGCTGGAAGAGTGACCATGCGTCCAAAGCTCTCCAATGGGGAGAGCTTGAGTCTGTCAAGGACAAGAAACAGTCCTGTCACCTGGTAGCTTGGGAGTGGATTTGATCCAAACAGCCCCTAGGCCCACTGTCATGCTAGATAATCCAAAGTCTGGCAACCTTGCAAAGGCACCAGGTGGACTATCAGCAGATGGAAGAAGACGACAGACTGGAAGGTCGGAATAATGAATGCTGGGCCAGGCTTGGGGGGGATTGATGGATGCCATAGATGACACAGGACAACAACAAAAGAGCAAGCTCAATTTTTGTGGATAGTGTTGTGGGTGTACAGTGTTAACCTATAAACAAACATGATTTACACGTAAATCTCTCTACCATGTGTCCATTCAGGGACACTGGTGAACGCAGATGACCTTCATGTGGAACAACTCAATTCAATTCCGGTAGCACTTTAACAACGACCACAGCTGTGGCAAAGTGCTTTCAAGAAAACGAACAACAATAAATATAATAATGGCAAAAATAAATACTTAAAATAAGATGTTCAAATTAAAATATACAAGAGGTTCATTGACATCGATACAAGAGGTTGCGCAGTCCACATGTTGTGTGATCCCGTAAGAAAATGACAGAGAGAAGCTAAATTGAAGTCTCTCGTATGAGGACTATTACATCATAGATGTCTCTGGCTATCATTCTGAAATTGTAATTTCGCTATCATATCACACATGACATTACTCACTTTTACTACAAGCAGACCTTTGCATCTAAACAAACTACTGTAGTTTCTTAACAACCAATAGTTTGTTTGTTGGCAAGTAACACAAATACAGAAGGAGTGGTTCAATTCAGTGCCATTTAGTCCTCTTTCTCACTTCACTTTATCGCCGGTTCTCATCGCTCTCCAGTTGCATTTTTTTCTGAGCAGGTGTGAACCAGCCAGCACCATGCTGGGGCAAAGCTTTTTTGGATTGTAGCATTGGAGACAAATGGCTGAAGACCAATATGGAGGCAATGCCACACCCAAAATGTTGCAATAGTGCATGATGTAACAAATCTGGAGAGTGTAAAAAAAATGGGAGAATGCAATGAAGCTGTTGTAAACTTGCTGCTGGTGAAATCACATTCAACAGGCACTGATACGCTCCACCAAAGAACGCCATGGCAAAAAGGCTAAAACTTTCCAAAACAGGTTAAAATGACACCAAAAAAAAAAAACAGTACCGTATTTTCCGGATTATAAATCACTCTGGAGTATAGGTCGCACCAACCATAAAATGCATAATAAAGAAGAAGAAAAAACATATATAAGTCATATATAAGTCGCACTGGAGTGTAAGTCGCATTTTGGGGGGAAATTTATTTGATAAAATCCAACACCAAGAACATACATGCCATCTTGAAAGGCAATTTAAAATAAAAATAAAATAGAAAACAACACGCTGAATAAGTGTACGATATGCTAACGTGACATGAAGCATAAACGACGAACTGAGAACGTGCCTGGTATGTTCAAGTAACGTATTAAGAGTTATTCAGATAACTGGTGAAAGGACACTTTGATCCTCTCCGCTTTCATCTATAACTGCTTCAGACAACAAAGTGTATACAGAAAAGTGGTGAGGATTGCACGACTGTCTGTCCTATGTGTTGTGTTGTGTTATTTTTGTTATTTTGACTTCAAAATGGCACCGTGTGAGTGGCTGCCTTTCCAGCAGCTCCTATATTTTGTTCTACTTCTTCCTTTCATAACTTTGCTGCTGTGAATTGGGAATTTCTCCATTGCGAGACTAATAAAGGTTTTCTTATTCTTATAGCATAAAAACATGCTAACAAGTTCACCAAACCATCAATGTCACTCCAAATCACTAAGGCCAATGGACTCTTCATCCTCTGTGTCACTTTAAAGCAACTCCACCAACTCCGGAGGTAGAAGATGCAGCGCTTCTTCTTCTACGTCGTGTTGGGGGAAGAGCGGCCTCCTCTCCCCCGCGTGTTCGTTGAATTTCGGACAAGGAGAATGTTGGTAATCCAAATAAAGGCTGGAATCGATGAACAGTTTCTTCAAAGCTTTAATAACAGAATATTCCGGGCACCCGCGTATTACAGACAATGGCTGCGCATCACGAGTGCGAAGCAGGAAGAGATTCACATCATTTTTATACCATCAGAAGGGCGGTACCGAGACACAAAGTGTGATATCATAACTTTCGTTTCTCCTAAACCGATTCTCAGCTTGGCACATTCCAAAGTTTGTGCGTCTTCAGTAGGGAGTATTCCAATTCTAGGTGATGATTGTTACAAGGACGCCAAGCTACACTGCGGGCATGGGAAAGTTATACAGCATGACTGAATATGAGCAGAATACAGACTTCAGTCGCTTACGTCAGACTCATCGTGGTTTTATCAATACAGGTCTAGAGCGGCCTCTTGCGGTTTAATGTGAAAATAACGTGAAATGATATAATAATGTGTTAATAATTTCACCCATAAATCGCTCCAGAGTATAAATCGCACCCCCAGCCAA
>CAAKHF010014588.1:2941-15871 GCA_901007745.1 Hippocampus kuda
AGATATATATATATATATATATATATATATATATATATATATATATATATATATATATATATATATATATATATATATATATATATATATATATATATATATATATGTATATGTGTGTGTGTGTGTGTGTGTGTGTGTGTATCACAACAGGTATATAACGGACATGATTGTTAGACCCGGCGGCATATAGAGAAGGGTGAGCTTCCCCTCTTCCTCTTCAGGCTTCTTCCTCACGGGGCGCACAGTTAATCGTTGTTGCACGCCAACATTTGACCTAATTCACATTCTCACACAATAGCATCCCCCAACACACACACACACACACACACACACACACACACACACACACACACACACACACACACACACACACACACACACACACACACACACACACACACACACACACACACACATGCGTGCGTGCATGTATATATGTGTCACACAGACGCTGAGGTTTTCGCTCCGCCATGTAAACTCCCAGGTGGTTTATCAAAAACCTGAGCAGATTGGCAGAGTGGCCGCTGGCTGGCTGGCTGCAGGCAGCTCGTGTTATTAATAATGGACACGCAAATAAATGCAGGACATGTTCCTCGAAAAATAAAAAGCCTCCGGTATTGAATGTGTGTTGAATGCCCCCACCCCCAAGTCTATTTTTGTCAGGATTACATCCTAATTCCCTGTTGACTGTGTGGCCCTTGTCAGGTGCTGACGAGCAGAAAAGAAGCCGAATTTCGAGCGTAAAATGAAATTGGGCACCATATGCTTGAATTTCCCTTTTTCAAGGCATTTCGGAAATGACATGAAATCCAATTCAACAGGTGACCTGCACCTGGACACATTAGGTTTGCCACAAGGCAATCTTTTTCGAAGTGATTATTCTGTGAATTATTCCACAGAATAATCGGTGAATTTTGCATTTGCGTTTACTGTATTGCAAAATCTTTTTGACCATGATGATGGTTTATGATGTGATTATTGTTTATTTGATGTTGATGTTCGCCTGAGATGGGCTGGGAACCAGTTTGGGGTGTCCCCCGTCTACAGCCTGAAGACAGCTGGGACAGGCTCCGGCATGCCCCGTGACCCTGTTCAGGATAAGCGAATTAGAAAATGGATGGATGGATGTTTGCAAACAGCTTTTATTTTGAAAAACACTGCTAAATAGTTTTGCCTCTTTTCTCACAAACCACTGACTGAAAAAAAACCCCACTTAAATTTATTCAAGAAATGATCATTATTTGCAGCTGTAGAGTGAATAATCTATAAATGACATAAAATGAATGTGTATCAGGTTGTTGGATTAAATGGTGGAATAATTACTCGAAATATTTGATAACTGCAGCCTTAAATTTAACATTATAACATCATCTCTACATGATTAATCAATGATCAAAACTGTTCTTTAAATGGTTGGCTTTTGCGGAATCGATGAACGTGCAGAACACCTGAGACTCGCTGGTGAGACGTTTGATGGGGGTTGAATGTGTTCGATGTTGCTCATGAATGACGCTGTGGTCTGGAGAGAGGCGGCCGCCGTGTTTCTTTGCGTGTCTCGTCCAATCGGTTGGCTCCCGGGCCTGAGATTACACTGCAGTGCTGAGGCGTCACTCTGGCTCAGCACCGCAGGCAGGGGCAGGCGGGGGTGCGCGCGGTGTGGGGCGGTTCTCATGAATGAGCGGGGAGCGGCAGACGTGGACAGGGAAGGAAGGCCTCTTGTCGTCATGTGCGTTGGAGCATCTTCAAATACCTGACGACGCCCACGCTCGACGTCCTCGTGCTCCTCAGCTCTCCTTCCTTTACCTTCACAACCACCCACCCGCCCACACGTTCCCCTTTCTTCTTGCACGTTATCTCATTCCCTCGACTCTGCCGCCTCCTCTCCTCACTTCACAAAGATATAATGACAGCCGGGCTGCTGCGGGGGCTCCTTCGGTGACCGGCGCCTGGTTGTGACTTTGCAGCCAACAAGTGCACGGCACATTTGTTTGCTTGCATGTCCACAACTAGAAATGCGACCAATACTGTGGTGACTCAAGTTGTAAGTGATCCCCATGATAAAGAGGGGTTGACTGTATTGACAGCTTTCCAACAAGGTGTGTTGTTAAACGAAGAAGCATACTGTGCCTTGTGACCGCAGATCCCCGAGAGAGCGTGGCCCTTGCCTGTGTGCATGAGCGTGAGGGCGAGAGTGTGAGTGTGAGCGTGCGTGAGAGAAAGTGAGCGGCAGCGCTCCCACATGGCCTCCATGCAGGACGGGCTGAACTTCACGACTCCTCCCTACGGCAAGGTCCTGCTGCTGGGCGCCATCGCCGCTGCCTCAGCCTTCATCGTCACCATCCTCATCGTGGTGCTCTGCGTGGGCTGCCAGAGGTACGATTCCGCATGAGAAAGACAAGAGGTGGGGGACTGTCACATACAAGTCGGAAATGTGGGACTTAGCAGGCATTGTCGACTACCGATTAGCAGGAGCTAGGGTACTGCCCCATCACACATGGTCAACATTATATTACTTTCCTTGATTCACATTTATAGGCATAAAGTCCTTGAGTGTTCTGAAAGGCGCTTCAAATAAAATGTATTATTATTATTATTATTATTATTATTATTATTATTATTATTATTAAAGAAAGAGCTCCTGTGTTTTTTTTTGTCATGTTTGGGATAGTTCATGTCAGGAGTTTTGGACCATCTGGCTCCTTCACATTTGAATTGTAAAACGGATGATACAGGCGAATACTTCTTCAAGCAAGCGGGAGGCGAAACAGGCACCATTGTTGTTTATCTTTGCTCTGGCGCAGGCGTGGTCGGCGCGCTTCATATTTGTTCAGTGTGCACAGTCATAAAACTTTGCGCGGTCAACCGCAGAAGGGTCCAAGCCGACCTTCGCAAACAGGGGCAGATTACGATCGCGGGCAGGCACACAGATGTGGAAAGTATGAATTGGCCTTTATGCCCAGTTTTGAGCAAACAAAGGATGGCATTTGTTAATTGTCCAGAGATGGCCATTTTAAAATCGTTTGAGCGAAGCTCCTGAAGCTCAAGAAAACGGGGGCAGTGCAAAGCCGAGGGGTTGTGCGGCTATGAGTGATCCCACGACTCCACAACAAAAAAATTGGCACCTGTTCAGTCGTGCCTTCCGTCTCTGATTGATTAGTGCTACAAGATGGAGCCAGAGAGGGCTGATTTTGTTTTGTTTTTTCTTCACCGATCATTTCACTCACTTCTTTGATTTATTTTTTTTCATCCGTGATTTCAACAGCTCTTGAGGATCTCAAGTGAGCTGTAAATCTCTTGTGTATGAGTTGTTCATGTAATTAACACAGAATTGAATTCTTGGTTTGATGACCGACTCCCTCCAAGAGCTTACCAAAAAAAATGAACTGGTAATAGTACAGGTTATAGTGACTGTGATAACAAACATGACATGATTTTTTAAAATTTTTATTTAATGGCAAACTCCCCTTGACCTCCAGTTAGGTCATATGATTCAAGGCCCCCAACTTTGCCAATATGTTTGGTTATTGTGTACTCTGATGTAAGGTCAGGATCAGTACATATGCAGTCCAGAGGTGCTCATACACAATTGCTCAGACACATGCAACATAGACCTTCACTTACTGTTACGCAAACGTTTCTTGCCATTTTCTATGCTAACCGCAAACAGTCAACAGACTCAGTCAAAAGATTGTGACACATGTTCTGTATCAACGCGTGTGACTGAACACTTTTATTTACCGCAGGAAAGGAAAGACACACAATGCGCCCAGTGAAGGTGGGAAACATCGTCTCATGGACATGGTAGGCATCCTGCTTTGGATAAAGCAACTCCAGTGACCTATTCAGAATGACTTAAAGTCTTTATCTCGCTGAGCGGCAAACAATTGCAACTATTTTCAAAGGCCGTGAATGTTGTGTTCACCTCAGAGTTCATCAGCGTTTGTTCAAGGTCACAAATGCTCGCCAAACAATCGCCAGACATTCGGCAGACGTTTTGTCTTTTTCTTTTTTTTTTCTTTTTGGAGCATGCTCAAAGTTTCCTTGTGACAAGAAAGTAAAACTGTTGGCAAACGTTTGATGACCATTTAGCAAATATTTGCAACCTTGAATGAACCCTGACGAACTCTGACAAGAACGCAACATTTGCTGCCTTTGCAAATATTCACAATTGTTCGGTATTCAGTGGACCAGGGGCTGAACACACACTTCCAGGTGGCAAAAGCTCAAACAATCACAGATTGTGCCACTAGTAAACAAGAATAGGTATGGGCAACTAGTGGCCCACGGGCAGCGACCATACGCTGAGTGGCCGTTTGATCACAAGGCCAACCTGAATTCCAAAAATCTGCAACTCAATGTCCAAGCTTCCCATTACAGTCTTGCGACCCTCGTTGAGGATGAGCAGATCGGAAAATGGATGGATGGATTCCATTTATCCTGCTCACCCTGCTGGATTAATTTTACATATATAAAATTTTATCTTTTGTGAATGAACAAAATACCTGAATCATTCGGGGTACATATGATGGTGCTACCCCAAACACGGGGTTTTGTCATCATTTTCAGTTCAAGTTAGTCGTAGTCAATCACTTATTGCCACCTCGAAGTAGCCCGGCTCCTATTGTTTACAAACATTATGAAAAGGTCTATTCCCAAGAGAAACATATCATTCACGTCTTTCATCTTAATGAGTCTTTAACAGGCCCTCGTGTGTGCGTGTGTGTGCATATGTGCGTCATCAGGGTATACTCAGGCAGTCAAAGCTGCGGTCCATCAGTAAATCAGACACAGAGATGAACAAGATGAACTGTAATGGCAAAAGTAAGTACATCTTTGACACACTGACCTTTTTCGCGCAGGTACAACAAGTGTTCTTGACTCTGAGCTATGTGGTCATCTGGTGACGAATTTCTTATGGCCTCCAAAGGGAATTTGGGGTTGCGTTGTTCCCTGTAGAAGTCAAGGTTTCCGTGAATAAAAGAAGCCAAAACATGCAGCAAACCAGTTTGAATAATGTGAATTTTCAGAAAGAATCTGAATTTGTAGTGCTCTGAGAGCAGTAGTACTGTACATACCACCACTTGCACAATCTAACGAGGTCCAACACACGGCCTTTATTAAATATTCTGCTTTGACGAAGACAATGATGTACTTTGAGCTTTTTGGAATATTTGATATGAGATAACATTGCGCAATTGTTACAGACCAAGCAGTATTTCATGTATTATCAAAGATAGTTACTTCTCCCGGATTGTGTGACCATGAGAAATAAATTCATGCTGCCATTTCATTTGTGTACAATTGTTAATTTGGCACAGTTATGTTCGTGCTTTACCTACCTGTTATATGCTAAGTTATCACGGTAGACTAAATTCCGTGCTATGTGAGCATGCCATGGTGAGCTTCATGATCCCTAAGTTTTAGTGATCTGCTCGTGGGCACATACAGTTTTACCAATTGACCCTCGTTAAAAGTTTGACACATTGTACACAGTAGCTCCTCTTCAAGGCAATAGATAGGGTCAAGGTGGTGTATGTACCATAACTAATGAGGTACCGTGGAATCTCATAGAGTTACTTTTCAAATCATGCAATCAGTAGCTTAACTAAAGAACTAAAAGATATTTAAAGCAGTAATGAGGTTATTTTAATGGCTAATAAGAGTACCTTTCCAAGTACTTTAATGGCTAATCTGACTACTTATCTAATCCACAGTAACGATCCTCCCTCTATCCCACAAGAGTAGACTTGTTAGATTTAGTACAGGCTGCCGGCTACAGTTTGGACACCCCTGCTTTATGGTGATTAGTACTAGCATGAGTCCGGCGGAAGCGTCCAAAACCAATAAGGACCTTTGCGCCAGTCTAACTCTGATCCTTCGCTCTCAAGGCAGGCAGCTTCCCCAGATTCCCTCTGGGACTGGAGAGGACGGAGAGCACACTTACTCTGAAGTGGGCCGAAGCTCCTCCGCCACGCGAACTGACGACGCGCTCTATGCCATGGTAGGCAGGGCCGGGCAGACAGACACTCCGGCCCCTCCGGCCGTCCCCGCCAACACTCCGGCACCGCCTGATCCAGACGGGGACGTGGAAGGGGGCCTGCCTGAACCCGAAGCCCAGGTCGTGTCCACTTCTCACCCCCAAGAGACGGCGGAGTATGCCTGCGTCAGGAAGCTGAGGAAGGTGGACAAAGCGCCCCAGAAGAGGGACAGCGGGACGGACACGGGGGATCCGCCGGTGCCGCCTCCGCGACATCCCCCACCTTCTCACCCCGCCCCTCCGCCGCCACATCCTCACAGCACAAAGCTACCCCGCAGAAATGTGGATGCCTTTAACGTGCCCTCATTCCCCAAGGTTAGTAACTTGTGTTAATGTCGCTGCGCATTTCTGCCACTGTGTCAGAGAAAATGTAATTGTTGCACTATTGCACTGTTTGTGCCGGTGTGTGAGTGCGTGTGTGTGTGTGTGTGTGTGTGTGTGTGTGTGTGTGTTTTCTGGTTAACTGCCAAAGTTTGAAGCTGCCAGCATGACAATCAACCAACTCAAAGTTGGGTCTTAAGTGACATAGTTGTAGACAGAGAGAGCACCATCCATGACATGGGGGAAGAAATTAAAATGTGACGATATGAATAGAATACAACACTCAATAGACTGTTTTGTGGCCACAAAATATATGTAGGTATGGGCACGAAATTCCTATTTGTGGCTCTAATCTTTTCTCTTGTTAAAGCCTTGCATTTCCTATCTCAGCACTTTTTGCACACTTAGACTAGTTAGAACCAGTTAAGACCAAAAAATTGGTTCACATAGTCCCATTGGTTAGGCTCGGCCATCCTCATGTGTGGGCGTGGTTTAGACAACATATGAATAGAGGATTATTATGGACACTTGATTATAGCTTCTTCAGCACCTGTGTGGCTGCCACGGTTCCATGGCTGTGTGCCAATCTTCCTGGCATCATTGAATAGTGTAAAAAGTGGGAAACTACAGTCACAGTCTTCTTGTCACGTGAGGACACTAGTGGAGACCGGCTTCAGGAGAGAGACATGAAGAGTGGGGTGGACTTGGGAGGGAGGCTGGGAGCTTAAGACGGACGGCAGAAGGGTTACTGACCCTCTCAATTTCAAAAGTCCCAATGAACCTGGGGGCTAGCTTACGGGAACAAGTCTGGAGGGGAAAGTTACGGGCAGAGACCCAAACCATTTGCCCCGGGCGAAAGTCCAGGGCAGGAGACCGATGTCTATCGGGCGGTTGACGGTTGCGCTGGGCTGTGCGGGACAGGGCAACCCTGGCATGTCTCCAGACGGCACCACAACGGAGATGGGCACGGACAGAGTGAAGAGCAACCTTCTTGCTCCTGGGAAGGGAAGAGTGGGGCCTAATACCAGGCCGTGGATGAGGAAGTGAGGGAATTGTGGGAATACTTGACCTATGGAAGGTATAGCCTCCAGGAGGCTGAATAGCGGGTCGAGAAACACCCAAGGGCTACTCAGCATCCTGTTGGCTCTCTCTACCTGTCCATTGGTCTTGGGGTGATAAACTGAAGACAGGCTGGAGGATGCCCCCAGAGCTTTACAGAAAATTTGTCATACCTGGGATGTGAACTGGGGACCCCAGTCAGAAACAATGTCAATTGGGATGCCATGAAGCTTGAAGACGTGGTTTACAAGGATGTTCAGAGTCTCAAGGGCTGAGGGAAGTCTGGGTAACGGAATGAAATGAACCATCTTGGAGAATCGGTCAATCACAGTCAATATGACTGTGTTTCTCTCCATCGGAGTTCTCTCCATCGGAGAGACGTAGGCCAGAAACGAAATCAATCGACAGATGGGACCATGGACGGCTGGGGATGGGCAGAGGTTGCAGGAGGCCCATGGGGCAATGGTGAGAGGATTTCCCTTGCGAACAGATGAGGCAGGTGGTGACAAACTTTCTGACATTGTGGACCCCAGAATGACAAGCGAACTTAGAGGACTTACCCCATTGCAAGACTTGAGAGGGAACGGAATCTGGGACGAAGAGCTCATTGTTAGGGCTTAAGCCAGGATCTGGTTGCTCTCGTTGTGTCTCCAGAACTGCCCACTCAATGTCCCACATTGCCGCCCCGATGAAGCATAAAGAGGGGAGGGGAGGATAGTCTCAGGATCTTACCTCTCAGAAGATGAATCATGCGTTCGAGAGAGAGCATCAGCCTGAACATTATTGGGGCCTGGACGGTAGGATAGAGAGAAATTAAAGCCCCCTAGAAACAAGGCCCAACGAGACTGATGAGAATTTTGGCGCTTGGCAGATTGCAGATACGTGAGGGTTTTCTGATCTGTTAGTACCAGAAAGGGTTTAGTTAGTTCCCGCCAGGCAATGTCTCCACTTCTGGAGGGCAGCCACCATAGCCAACAATTCACAGTTGCTGATATCATAGTTTCTCTCTGCAGGGGGACAATTTGCGTGAAAAGAATGCACAAGGATATACCTGAGGGGCAGAGGTGAAAAGTCTTTTGAGGTTTTCAAAGGCAACATCAGCTTTGGGGCTCCATACGAAGTGAGAGACTGTCGAGGTGAGTTTGGTGAGGGGTGCGGTGACCTCGCTGTAATTACGAATGAACCTGCTGTAGAGGTTTGCAAACCCCAGTAACTGCTGGAGCTGAATGCGTGAAGAAGAGACTTGCCAATTAGCCACTCCTCAATCTTAACAGGATCTGGCCCAAGGTGACACTGAGAAAGGATATAGCCAAGAAAACTAAAAAGGGGAACACCGAACTGGCATTTTTTTGCTCTGACAAAGACTTTGTTTTCGAGAAGGCGCTGCAAAAGTAATCGAACATGCTGGACACGTTCTTCTGGCGTTCCAAAAGAAATCAAAATGTCATCAAGATAAACACTAACTGATTAAGCATATCTTGGAGAACGTCATTAATGAATACTTGAAACACAGTTGGAGCATTAGTGAGACCAAAAGGCATCACCAAATATTCAAAGTGGCCAAGGGCCGTCTTAAAAGCTGTCTTCCATTCATCTCCCTCACGGATACGCACCAAATGGTAAGTGTTGCGAAGCTCTAGTAAGAGAAATCCAATCATACGGTCTGTGAGGGGGAACGGAACATGCCCGAGACTGACTGAATACCTCGCCCAAGTTGTTCTATGCGGGGGAAAGATGGGGAGGAGAAACAGGAGAAGGAGGGGATGTGGAGACGCAGAACACATGCAATGAGCATGACAGAAAGTGTTCCAACTACTTCTGGATGAAGACACCCAGTTGATGGGCGGATTATGAAGTTTTAACAAGGGTAGTCCAAGAACAATCGGGGAAGAAGGAGAAGAAATGACCAAAAATCTGATGTCCTCCTGATGGTTACCCAAAATAGTGAGAGAGAGAAACGGTCTGGTGTGTAACAGTCTCTAGGGGGCTTCCATCAATGGCACTGACTGGTCGGGGTGAGTCGAAAAGGGACACGGAGATTTTAGTATTAGCAATAAACTATCAATAAAATTGTCATCTGCCCCAGAATCTACCATCACTTGAAGGGAGACTGAGTCGTTGTGGGAGGAGACAGTGGCAGGCAAGTTACCGGTAATCTGATGCGAAAATTCACCCTAAGGCTGCATTCTGTGGTCCATAGAGGGCTCTGAGGTAGAAGTGAGCACTGATTGATAAAGTGCCTGGACCTTCCACAACAGGTGCAAAGACACTGCCAAACCCGCTGGGCGCGTTCCTCCAGGGAGAGGCGGGTTCTGCCGAGTTGCATGGGTTCTTCCCTGGCGGCAAGTAGGCGTCGCGGGGCTTCTGAAAGGCTGGGCGATCAGACGAGCATTCAAGATTAGAGGGTAAAGAACCAGCAAAATTTCAAATGAACTTTACAGGATAGGTATACTGTGTGCACCAAATATTAATGTTAAAATGGGTACAACTTACACACAAAATGATAACCTGTAGTGGTCATGTAGTAGCTCTGCACATTAAATAGTAATTTGGGGCTACAAAATACATTTAATGTATGCACAAAATACTAATTTGTGGCCATGAAATAAGTATACCATGTGCATGAAATACTAATTTTGGGCCATAAATGAGAATTTTCCAATGTCATGCCTGAGGCTCTATAACTGTTGGTTGCACCGGCATATCGTGGGGCAGTCAACACCTACATAAAGCTATGAATTCTCAATTTATCAGTGGTAGGTCTGGTCTCACCCTGAAGCTCAGTTGAAGTCAACATGAAGGAAACGTGTTCAAGTGATGCTTCTCAAATGAGAGACTGAGATCTTTGTATATTGGGGAGGAGCTAAGTTTAGCCTGAATTGTTAGCGGAAACGACAAGTAGTCTTTGGCACACATGCTTGTCAATGTGCACTTGTCCAGGTGCATTTTCCAAACCAACTGTAAGACATATTTTTAAGCCTAAGGTGATAAGATGAGCTTATAGATGTATGTACGTAAGTGTTTTGGGTTTGTACTTTGTGCTCTATTCATGGTCCAAACTATAAATATAAGTATAAACATTTTGGGGGGGTGGCGTCAGTTACATCCAGCCTCATCACCCCAATAGTGGCAACTTAGTGCAATGGCATTTCATGGTCTGTTTAATGTTGATATTAAGAAATGTGTGATACAAAATGTATTTATTTTTATTGATTTATTTAATGTGCATTCCATCTTTAAAGAAGTACCACAAACTGAACCTATTCTGGCCTGTCATGGCAACATTTTATAAGGAATGTTTTTGAATGTGTTGGGTACTCCTTTGTGGCATTTGCATGATTACTGTTTTATAATCTTTCCATTCTGGTTCAAAGAACTATTAAAAGCCATAAAATGAGATTCATATCCATGATGAGTGCATGTACTCTCGCGACTACATGTGAATAGTCGAGTCACGACCACAGCAGGAGTGCACGCAGGCTGAATGCTTTGAATCACAATACGACACCATGCACTCGCCTCGTAGTCACAGTGGGAGACATTTGTTGGTCATATGAGGTCACAGAGTCAAACCATGAGCCGCGACCCCGAGTTAGCTTGACAGGATTACACGTGTGCACCGTCTGCCGGCTGAGCTGCTCAACACACGTTTCTTGCGGATGACGCAAGATGCTGAAAGTGAGTCGGCCAGACTCCAAAGCCCAATGAGTGAGAGTCACTAATCAGTGACTTTTATGGTCCATTTTGGGGTTTTTTTTGGTCCAAATGTACAGACATTACATGACAACATATAATTATGCCCACATTTGACATAACATGCTCACAAAATTCTAACCTGAGGTCACAAAATGCTAAAATGTGGGTTGAATATCATTCTCATAACAAATTGGACATCTGGGTAGGCAAATGGAGTGCCCCTTTGCTAGAACCTGCAATATTTGATCACATCTTTCTGGTTGTATCTCTGCTGGTAAAGCAACTTAACTCACCACCGTCTATATAAATGCCTCTCATTAATAATGATTCCTTCTAATGTCAGGTTTGTCGGAATGTCTTTGTAGCCCATCACGTCAAAATCAAACGAGTACTGGAATTTGTTTAGCGTTCACATCGGCCTCTACGGCAACCACTAGAGAGTGGATTCCATTCCCTTACCCTGCTGTCCAGTACAGAGGCCTAGCTACTTCACAGTGGTAGGTAACACAGTCCAAGTATTTTATTACTATGACAAGCCTTCTTAACATTTAACAGCAAGATTACAGTTTTGCAGAGTCAAAAAGAACATTTCTGATATGCGTGACTACAAAGTACATTCTTCCTATCTACAATCGGCATTTCATAAATCTGTGAGCTATTTACCCCAAGGTCAAATGATGACACCTTTGCGATTCATGTCAAAGGGTTTAGTCAAACACGTTCTTATTGTTAGCTAGTTTAGCATTTTGGGTTAGTGATGGCAGCATTCGCAAAGGTATGGAAAGATGTTCTGACAGCATCAAAGTCGAGCCAATAGCTAGCTAGCTATCTCTTTCACAACATGCAACAAAAATGTTTTTTTCTTCTTCTTCTCAGTGCGAGCGGTATATAGATATTTTGCACGAAATTACATTTGAGACTCTGTACTATGAGAACTTTTACTTGCAACACTGTCTTTTTCTGACAAATGAGTGTCTGTACTTCCACTTAAGGGTAACCCCACATAGATCCTGTCCTCAGTTATTTGTGGAAACGCTCACCTATTCACATTTTTCTAAAATCCAAAAGTTTTATTGATTTATTTATTTGACAGAATATTGTCAACAGCATTGGTTCTCAAACTTTTTGCACAAAGTACCACTTCAAAAAAATACCATCATGGCCAACATTAAAATATGTGTAGTAGTATATATAGTTGGCCAAGCTGTTTATCAAAAATGTGGCAAAGGTCTCAACATATTGCGATTGGCTGGCAACCAGTTTAGGGTGTCCCCCGCGTACTGCCGGAAGACAGCTGGGATAGGCTCCAGCACGTCCACGACCCTCGTGAGCATAAGCGGACTCGAAAATGGATGGATGCATGGATGGATGGAGGTCTCTCTCTCTTTCTCTCTCTCTCTCTCTGCATACACACATATTCATTCATACATTCATCCATCTTCCGAACTGCTTTATCCTCACTAGGGTCACGGCGGGTGCTGGAGCCTATCCCAGCTGTCTTTGGGCAGTAGGCAGGGGACACCCCGAATTGGTTGCCAGCCAATCGCAGGGCACACAGAGACAAACAACCATGCATGCCCACACCCACGCCTAGGGACAATTTAGAGTGACCAATCAGCCTGCCATGCATGTTTTTGGAATGTGGGAGGAAACCGGAGTACCCGGTGAAAACCCATGCAGGCCCGGGGAGAACATGCAAACTCCACACAGGGAGGCCGGAGCTGGAATTGAACCCGGTAGCTCTGCACTGTGAAGTCGACGTGCTAACAACTGGACTACCGGGCCCCACACACACACGCACTCACACTCACACACAC
>CAAKHF010014591.1:0-11829 GCA_901007745.1 Hippocampus kuda
CCTCCCCCCCCCCCCCCCCCCCCCGCCCACTTTCTCCCACTTCCACCTGATTAGCAGATCAACCTGACAACAGCCCCCAGGCCCACTTAGGTTTCTGTTTTTACAGCTTTTCACATTTGTTTCCAGCTGGTCGTTGCACTCAGGTGGCCTTAGCAGCAGATAGAAACTGCTGAACTACTGCTGACTCATTATTTTTGTGAGCAATGTCACAGCATGCTTGTTACAAAGGCAAAAATCTTCTACTTGCACGCTTTTCTTAATCAGGAAGTACACAACACACTATGATAACTCTCTTCAGTTATAAAGGCAAACCATAAAAGATACAATGTGTGTGACCGGCAGCTCGTCCCACACTGGCAAAGTTTTATAGTCTACGAAGGAGTCAAAATCTGTGGCATTCCATTGTGGCTCAAAATTTTAGCTCTTCACCTTTCTGTCCATACAGTAAAAACACATACAACAAATTAAGGAACACTAAAGTGAAGGTTGCTGCAATCTGGTATTTTATTGGCTTGAGAGTGCGTTATTTCTGCCATCAAGATCACATGGAATCGATGTCCGCACTAATCAAGAAGAATATCATTTAAACCTGGAATTTTCATACATTCATACAAGTCAAAGCCCGGGGGTCAAAGTCTGGCCGGCCACGCAATTTTATGTAGGCCGCCAAAGCAAATTATGCACATCAACTTCATGTTTCTTGCTATAACACCCAAATTGTGAATCTTGTCTTTTTCATTCATTCATTCATTCATTCATTCATTCATTCATTCATTCATTCATTCATCTTCCGAACCGCTTTATCCTCACTAGGGTCGCGGGGGGTGCTGGAGCCTATCCCAGCTGTCATCGGGCAGTAGGCGGGGGACACCCTGAAATGGTTGCCAGCCAATCGCAGGGCACAGAGAGACAAACAACCAAGCACGCTCACACTCACACCTAGGGACAATTTAGAGTGTTCAATCCGACTGCCATGCATGTTTTTGGAATGTGGGAGGAAACCGGAGCACCCGGAGAAAACCCACGCAGGCCCGGGGAGAACATGCAAACTCCACACAGGGAGGCCGGAGCTGGAATCGAACCCGGTACCTCTGCACTGTGAAGTCGACGTGCTAACCACTGGACTACCGGGCCGCCAAATTGGTAAGAAAAAATGCTTGCAATAGCTCAACATTTTTAAAAGTGAAGAATCTTGTCTTCACTTTTAAAAATGTTGAGCTATTGCAAGCATTTTTTTCTTACCAATCATCCTTCAAAATAAATATAATGTTTGAACAAACACTGGAATCTCATTTCAAAGTAGTTATTCATCAATTTGTTGTGTATATAATAATAATAATAATTTTATTTGTGGGTGCCTTTCTAATCACTCAAAGACACCTTACAACAAGCATATATGTGTGTGTGTTTGTGTGTGTATATATTGTGTATATATATATATATATATATATATATATATATATATATATATATATATATATATGAAGCAGTCGTACATTTATTTGAGTTCACAGTCATAGTGGCCCTCCAAAGGAAACCATAACTGCAATTATGGCCCGTGACAAAAATGAGCTTGACAGCCCTGCATTAAGACATGAATTATGTTTTAGGCTTAGGGCAACATGGTTTAAGGTCTCCCTGAAAGTCTGAAATTCAGACATGAAGCCAGTGTTTATCCTGAGGCTGGTCAAAGGCTGCTGCATGGTAAACGTTTTTTTCTGAATAAGCTCCTCACTGACAGAACAGCTGAGAGAAGTACCCATGTAAAGTTAGTTTTCATCATACATGACAATGAAATTTAATGGAAAACATCGGTCTGAAGTTGCAAGTTTTGGCTTTGTGTTAAATTTAAAACGTATTTCAGATTTGTATGTGAAGATTTTGTCCTTATCATTGCAAAACCGACTCACTGGTTTGAGTTTAGGATGTTGTCTAATTATGCTGGGGGGATTTAAAGATTAAAATCTTGTGAACGAAAGTAACTGACAATAAGCAAAAGAAGCAATTGCTACTTTGCTATTCATGTCAAAACTTTCTTGTTTTTTAGATGAATTGTGCTGGCTGACATGTTGTCAGTTCACATAATGAAGTGTACTTTCATTGTTTGTTTGTTGGCCAAAGTGCTCTCCAAACAATGACGCTGCTGAGCCCATTTCGGGGGCCTCCTGCAAAAAACAAAAGAACAGTACTCCACAGCCTTACAATAACCCATCTGCGAGCCTTGTCTGTTAATAAGGCGCTGTAACTAGTTTAAAAAAATACATCATGAACTTAAGCACACATGAACTTTTGCCATGTGTGTGTCCATGACACAATCATGTGAATAAGGATGCTTGTATGAATGTGAAGTGCAAGGTCAATCTAGGTGTCATGGAGATGTAAACTGTGCTGTTGAACAGGACGCATTTCCACAGCAGTGGGCGGAGGGAGTGCTGATCTCTTCCTGGAGAGACAGTGGTCAGTCGCAGGCCTTTTCCTATGAGGCTGACCTGTGACCTCAGCACAACTCCAGTTTCCTACTGCAGCACAGAAGGGAGATTTTTTTTTCCCTTTCCATTACAGTCTTTTTGTGGAACCACTTTGCTTTAATGTGGAAGACGATTTGGAGTATTTTGGCTCTTGAGTTTGCCTGCAGTTCTTATTTGTTGAAACCTCTGTACAATTTGATGTCAAAGTCGCTGAGTTAAGATAAGATAAGATAAGATAAGATAAGATATCCTTTATTTGTCCCGCAATGGGGAAATTTGCAGTCAGACTTCAGAAAGGAAAAACACAAGGTAGGGAGAGGGAAAAAAAACCACGCTCGAACTATCCTCTTCTGAGGATAATTTAAGTCTAGGATAAAAAAAAAGCTGACAAAGCTCTGACAAAAGTTGACAAAGCTCTCGCTCTGCCAATAGTTTCTTTGACTGTTGGATGGGAAGTGTGGTGTCATTCTTTATCCTTTGTGTATTTTGACTGAATCGTGTCAGAGAACATTTATTAAGATACCTGGGAACTCTTCTCATTTAATGTGCAACAACAACAAATATACCGCCGTTTAGTGTCATGTAGTTTAGATTTGTTTTAGTTTAATGGTAGATACTGTTCTTTTGATGGCGGCGCGGGCTCCTCTTGTTGCTTTGTTGTCTGGTTGAGATGGAAGAAATTTCATCTGTGCTGTGTGTTACACATAGAGCACATTTAACAATAAACTTGTAATTGAATTGAATTGAATAGATCTACCAAAACAACGTTGGTCCCAGACCTGTTAAAAACCGCACTAAATGCAAAATAAGTGGCATGCTAGCTCAGTTAAAACTGAAAAGAAAGACATTTAAAATTACTTAAATAATACATTCTTGACGGGACACTATCCTGGCAACACTTGAAAAGTTTCAACTACAGTGATATATATTTTTTTGAGACTTGCATGCTACTTACACTAATTAAAAGTTCAAACGCATTTTGGCTGCTTTCCACTGTTGTTCACACCACCCATGACCTTTCAAAAATCCCAATTATAGCTGCTGTTTTACAGATTTTGTGGATGGGTGTGGCTGTGTTTGTGTGAGGCTGGAGTGGGTGTGTTGCCTGATAAAGGAGCCATTAGTCTTCATGAGGCATTTCACTGCACCACTGTATAGTGAAAGGGGGAGTTTGTTCCTGTCTGGCAGGCCCAGCCCCGACACTACCGGATGGCCACCCCAACTTCAATAGAAAGCCTGTATGGAGACCCTGTGTCCCAACATCCCTAGAGGGAAGTTGTTTCAGTTAAGAGGGCGTTGGTCTGTGCAGAGCAACAACTTGATGTGTAGGCCTGTGTAGGAATGAGGTCCAACTATCACAAATGATTTTAAAATATATGATAAAAGTAGTTTAGGATTATGACTAGACTGGAGTAGAGTATGTCACCAAGGAACGTGCACGTAGTTGTGGAAATGGGCGAGCGGTAGATGTGTATGTCGAAAAGGATCTTTTCATGTCCCAGCCATGCCGTTGCTTGACAAAGACCTTTGTAATGGAAGAGTGGGAGTGTTTTCTTAGTTGCATGAAAATGGCAAGACTGTGCCTATTTCCAGAAAAGCCGAGTGTGACCTCACTCTGCCTGCCCTCACTCTTGAGTTTCCTCACCGGCAAAGATAAACTCAAGGCTTTCCTAGTCAGAGCTGAAATAAGACGGTTTTGATGTGAATAATCAAAATAGAGAATCAGCGGGAAGGCCAGTGTACGATTAATAAAATGCATATTCAGATTTTACCTTGGCTGAGAAGTTTTGATTTTTCTTTGTCCTGTGATTGGGAAAATGTGATATACCGTACTGTTCCTGTGCTTGAATGTCCTTTCTTCCTTGGCAATAATCTTATCTTTACGGTACAACGTTGAATCATGCCTGTCTCCAGACGGGCTTCACACGCGCCTTTCATGTGCAGCCTACAGAGTAACAGAGCAAACATTGCTAATCTCCCTTGATGTCTGACAGTAGATATGGCGTAATACTGTAGATGTCCAAGTCATCTAATTTTTTTGTGCAAGTCTTTCCTTAAACATTCTTCAGATTTATTCAGGCCACCACGTTGCTTTATTAGAGCATGTAGTTTTAAGTGTAGT
This sequence comes from Hippocampus kuda, assembly GCA_901007745.1. Lineage (NCBI taxonomy): Eukaryota > Metazoa > Chordata > Actinopteri > Syngnathiformes > Syngnathidae > Hippocampus > Hippocampus kuda. Next base: position 4,591 of record CAAKHF010014591.1, read on the forward strand.
TCTAGAAAAAAAATCTTGACCAATACAATACAATACATGCTAATTTATATAGCGCTTTCACAACAGCGGCAGCTGTAACAAAGCGCTTAACAAAACAGTTGACATAAAGTAAAATAAAACACAAGACATAACATAACATAAAACACGGACAGTTGTGCAGTCCTAACCACTTTTCCGTCACACGCTTTGTTGTTTGAAGCAGTTTGAGATGAAAGAGGAGAGAATCAAAGTGTCCTTTAACCAGTGGATCAGAGACGTCATGCTCGAAATGTGCACACGTCGGCTACAAGCTAAGTTTCAAAGTCAACAAGAAGCCGTAGCATCCACTGACGAAAAAAGAGATTGGTTCACTTCTCCTGTCCCATGGAAATCCATTTCAATTCCAAGCGGCGACTCTCGGTTCCAAATACGCATCGGCGCTCTGCGCCAACGCTCCTCTCTCCTCATCCTCAACTTCAGCAGCCAGCCATCCAGCTACACCAATGCCGACTGTCCAACAGCGCCGACATCTCCACTGAACAAAACGGGGATGTGAAAAATGCTGCCCATTACAGGCTCAAAAAACACAAGCGCCCCAGGTCTGTCCAGCACCGATAGTCAATGGCGCCGACATTCCTCCCCATCAAAATCTGTGCTGGCACAGGCGTGCTGCCGAGAAGGCGCAACCAGCCCACCAAGCACAGATACTTCTCCTTTGACGAATGTCGTGGCCAAAAAACACTGAAAACAGTCCATATCAGGTCCACACGATGAAACAACAAACATGTGACAAAACAAAAGACAAAAGAACATAAACCCAAGAATACATAACAAGGAAAATACTTGCAAGAATAAATATACTATGGAGTAACGAGGCAAGGCTATAAGGAAAAACTGTCAAGAATGTCTAGAAAATTACCGTATTTTTCGGATTATACGTCACTCCGGATTATAAATCGCACCAGCCAAAAAATGCATAATTAAGAAGGAAAAAACATATAAGTCACACTGAAGTATAAATCGCATGTTTGGGGGAAATTTATTTGATAAAATCCAACACCAAAAACATACATGTCATCTTACTTGGAGGACGTGTAACCGATGATGGAGGGCGGGCCTCGACTTGTGCGCACAGGTGTCGGCAACAAATGAAAGGCAATTTAAAATATAAATAAAATAGAAAACAACAGGCTGAATAAGTGTACGGTATACTAACGTTACATGATTGACATGCCTGGTAATGTCAGTAACGACGTAACATATTAAGAGTTATTCAGATAGCATGTTCTTTATGCGAGAGTTAACAAGTTTACCAAACTATCAGTTTCACTCCAAATCACTAAATCCAGTGAAATCTTCATCCTCGGTGTCACTTTTAAACAACTCCCCCAACTCGGGAGGTAGACGATGCGCCGTTTCCTCTTCTACGTTGCTTACGTCAAACTCATTGTCGATTTATCAACACAGGCCGAGAGCGCCCTCTTGTGGTTTGATGTGAAAATAACGTGAAATGACATAATCATGTGTTAATAATTTCAAACATTAAGTCGCTCCAGAGTATAAATCGCACCCCCGGCCAAACTATGAAAAAAACTGCCACTTATAGTCCGGAAAATACGGTTAGCACTTGGAGACAGAGTTGCTAATAGGCAAGGCAAATAGTCCAACAGCCAGTCGTCAGCGTGCCTTGGCATTTAAAGCAGACAGATTACGAGGCCAGAGTCGAGACAGATGCGGCTCGTGAGGGATTGCGCACTCTCCAGATGGAGACTGAGAAACAAAGCAGACAAGACTGGATCATTTTGGTTTTCTATAAGCGTATAGTATAGTATGATAATTTGTAAAGTAATTTGTGACCTTCAATTTAAGATTGTCTGACATTTCAGTAACAACAAAAATAGACATTGAATTGACAATTCAAACGTGTTAAATGTACTTCAACACTCCAGTGGGACAAGTTGACCTGAAGAGTTATTAGAAGAGATAAATTGAGAGATTGAAGAGATAATTTTCTGAATATTTTTTAGTGATGGCCAACATGATGCATCTGCATCTTTCACATTGTTTACATAACTACTTAACTGATTTCATCACGTTTGTTTGAATGAAACTCTATCTAGCCACATAATACAGCAAACCTGTGAAAGCAGATTGGTTGTGAACCCAGAAATTCAGGAAGTTGTTCAGAATCATTCGCAAATAAAAATATGTACTTCCAGTCATTTGTTAAAGCCCTATTTCAAAAATATTCTAAGGCACTTTAGTCACATCCATATTCATTGAAATATTTCTAAATAGATTATTTTAAGACAACATTGATTTATTCTGCTTAAAAGAAGCACATTTAGTTCCACAGCTTGATCTGTTTGGTGCACGGTTACCAGGTGGTGAAGACATGAGCTGCTGGAATTCAGTCACACCAGGGTGATCCGTGTAGGAAAGCTCAGCAGGTCTCCCCAATGGATGAAGGCTGACACAGGGCAAGAACGTGGCTTCACAATATGACCCAAAAGAAATGAAACGTGACACATGTGGAATGCTGGGAACTCTGGGGAGGTTAAACTAGGTTGGGTTATTAGTGAAGGAGCTTTTTGAGTGGAATGAGCTATAAATTTCAAGTAAAAGGCTATTATTAAGCATCTTGGCTTCAACAGAATTTATTGGTCCATGTGACACTTGCATTCTTTTTTTTTCAGCTCAAATATGGCGTTTAATCTATTGTGATAAAAGCTTAGCTACAGTTAACTGTCAGAGACAATCTATCAGAAATGACCGACATAGATCTAATGTTGCTCTCCTTGCAGATGGATGGAGGCCTGTTTGGATGAAGAGTTACCACCAACCACAGAGCTGGAGGAGGGTCTGCGGAATGGAGTTTATCTGGCCAAGCTCGGCAACTTCTTTGCTCCACGCACCGTCGCCCTGAAAAAGATCTATGACCGCGAGCAGACACGTTACAAGGTGCATATTTCAGCAAATTTGGGATTGATTATAATGTTAAAAAAAACACCCCTGACAGTAACGCTTTAAATACAGAAAATAATCTACCGTACTGACAAGGGAAGTCAGGCAGCCTTATTTGTATTGAGCATTTCATACACAAGGTACCGGTAACTCAATGTGCATCACATAATTCAAAGTGATATATTTTTTGGACCATAAGGAACACTTAAAATCCTTTAAATTTCTCCAAAATTGACAATGTGCCTTGTGATTCGGTGCCCTTTATTTATGGATGTCGCCTTTTGGGTTCGCTGTCTTTAATTCAAATCCCTTCCGAGTGCATTCTCATTGTCATCAGCATCTAATAACTAGAATGTGTCCCATGTCATCATATCGGAACTAGAACAACTTCCCGCTTCCATGTCGAAGAATCACGAAAAATGTAGTCTGACAAGCCTAATGCTGCGGTCAGACAGAGTACGAGCTGAACGTTTCTGGTGGTGCGTTTCCAATGTCACAATGTGGGAACGAACATAAGACAAATGACACTGCCAGTTTCCAATAGTTGTCTGGACAGATCATTAAAAAAAAAGGTTGGATATTGGTGAGTGCATTGGCTTGTTTACAGTTCTTGACCTGCCAACCAAGATAGCATTTAGCATTAGCTAAAGTAATAACACAACCGCCGGTCACCAGATTAACAACTGATGTGCACACTTATTTTTTATACGTCAGAGGATCCCCACCTCCGCTCGACCTGTGCTTGTAGTTGAACAGCGAACAAAAGAAATTGAGACACAGGGCACTACCCTATATTTCATGTCCCATTTGAACCTAGCGTAGTCGCGCCAAATCTATCAAATAAACATGAGGTACAATTACAATGAACTATTTAAGATACAATGCTTCAAAAAGATAATGCGCCTCATAACCCAGTGCACCTTATGTATGAAAATGCATTAAAATAGACCCTTCCATTGATATTGCACGTAATAACACCATGCACTTGATTAAAAAAAATAATAAAGTGGGAAGTCACAAAATATAAATTCGCGACAAATTTCTTTTGATCATTTTTATTTATATATTTTTTATTGCCTTGCTCACATAGTCACCAGCAAGCGCTTCTCATTTGCCAGTCTAATAAAGAGGAAAATACAACAAAGATACCATACCGACCGGGGCCTACCTTGCCTTGCATGATGCCGAGCCTGGTTACACAACATAAAAACAGATCTACCTGCTCATCTATGACAAGCACTTCCAAATGATCCCTGTAGCAGTTTCCGTTTTCTCAGGAGCCATTCTGACTGTTTAGTGCTTTATTTACTTGTTTGGCAAAAGCTCAACGTGTCGACATGGTACCTACTTCTGCATTCATTCATAAAACACGGCTGCTGCTGGCATCTGTGATTAGGTGAATATATTTTACATCGGCGGAATTTCTGTCTCGTGACAACATACTTGGACACCTATTTTATGGCGATTACACCAACATTAACAGTTGTCTTATTTAAAGAGACGCTTCATTTTTTACAAAAATGAAATGGTTTTCTAACTTCTTCCACCATGCCCTTCACAAATGCAACCACTACACTGTATTAGATTTGCAATTGGGAGATCAAGAACGCAGAGATGGAAATTCCCGACATGTGCAACGGCTGTCTGCCTTGAGCCGCGGAGGGATATAACCAGTTTTCAGTTTACAGCACTGCATTATGCATGTTGCCAATCATGGTTACACAGTGTGAGAAGACGCAAACAGAGATTAATCTTCTCCAAGACTGTTTGTATGTTGGAAATATTAAGTAAATACAGATAATTTTTCAACCAATATTTAGTGCGTAACTTATTTGTTCATAAAAAGGGACATATGTAACTTGAGGTTTCACTGTATATTGTAATATTGCATCACACTATTTTGTGTTGTGCAGCATCTGTTTAGAACATCCACTTAAATTCCCAAATATGGTTCCGTGGCTAATAAAGGGATATTGGAATATCCTGTTATTAAGTATATTATACATGAAAGATTGTTAATCCTGTTGAAACATCCCCTAAGAGTCTGACTATGCAATTTAAGTAATTAATCGTGAAGATACTGAATAACGCATGAAGAAAATGGCAAATGTATATGAATCATGTGGATGCTGGGTCCTCATTGCTAAATTTTTGCCCTTACGTCACACCGTTTCTGGGTGCCATGAATGAATATGCAAGTATTGTTGAACATATCATTATTTTTCTTGAAGGTTTTTATGTATTTTGCCTGCATCACCACGAGAGACTGAATTGCATAGCATTACTGTTGGGCAGAAACTTCCCTTGTCCAAATTTGGTCAATTTGAGACATACTGTAGTTCACAAGTGGGCACTCCCCACCTCGATGTGTTATTTTTACGTATTGACCAATCGAAAGTGTTGAAAATGGCTCGCCCTCTTTGACAATTCAACATTACTGCCATTTTTGTTTTGTTTTGTAAGCTGCTGAATGCATCTGGTTCAATGGAGCCACAATTTCCTTTTCTGATTGTTGTTTTGACTCCAACTTTCCCCCACCGTCTCTCACAGGCGACAGGGCTCCATTTCAGACACACCGATAATGTCATCCAGTGGCTCAATGCCATGTCAGAGAAAGGGCTACCAAAGGTGAGCTTGGCAATATGTTTTTGCTTTACCTATAATGAGACCGTTTTCACTTCAATTTTATCCAAGACATATTTTGTTCATATTTAGTACATTCCGATGCACAGAGTTTTGATGGGATGTCATATTTAGCAGAACAGTGAAATCTTTGTGTAACATTGAAAACTGCTAAGACAAAGCTATAGACAGGTGGCTTTAAGCCTTGGTAAGTGTTCCTTTGTGATTACATGGTTAGTGTTTTGTAGCTCCAATGACCAATAGCAGCCCTGCTCCCATTGAGCAATACACCAAATGGTCTATTTGGTCAATCTCAGCATGTGATGTGAAACTGAATACGTTGAAATAGTACTTGCAGGACACCTCCTGTAAGATTTTGATGTGCTTCCATCATTGTATTACAGCATGTTTTGACTCATTGTTCCTGATGTTTCAGATCTTCTACCCCGAGACGACAGACATATATGACAGGAAGAACATGCCACGCTGCATTTACTGCATACATGCACTAAGGTACTCCTCAGTTTCTGTATCCTTCTCTCGCTGTCGACATTTCAAGACTGTGCTTGGTCAGTTAGGCCCTTCAGAGACCTCAATTTACTTCCCCTTGTTGCGTTTAGCATGGGGTTGAGGACCCAAATGCAGAGGAAAATCGATATGCGGCAGGTGTGCACTCAAATCTAAATGTCATTTCACGACAACAAAAAGACAAACAGGGTACTTGGATTGACTAAAAATGCAAAATCCACAGAGGTCTAAAATAACAAGGTTCAAACAAACACAAGGAGACTCCCAACATGCACGATACAAGATTTGACTAGGACAACGCACCAAAAACAATAATAGAATAATGATAATCCTGAGCATATTCTACCAACTATAGTATGAGCATAACTGTTCCCACTAAGCTTCATGACGGACTGGCCGACATCATCGCCTCGCTATAGGCCAGTGGTTCTCAATTATTTTCTGTCATGCCCCCCCCAAGGAAGAGGAAAACATCTCGCGCCCCCCCCCCCCCCCCCCCGCATGGCTATAAATATCATTTGTCTGTAAAATTGTTAAGTGCACCTTTGCATAACACTGTATCCTTATTAACGTATAAGAGAATAAAAAAAGAAAGAAATATGGACCAACTTACAACAAAGAATAGCTTTAGTAACTAGAACAGAAAAGATTTAAAGTGCATCTGAAATTCAAAAATAACATTGAATCCTTAATTTAACAATAAATATTTTTTGACTGACCATGTCAAACCATACGATACTGAAAAATAAAATGACATAAACTCAATGACTAATAATGCATTCAAACTAATCACCAAAATTATCTCAGGAGCACAATATTTAAAAAAAAAAAACGTTAACCAGCAAAACAAAAACATAAAAAAAATTGTGTTTTTTTTTTTTTTAATCAAAGATGATGTCTGGATTAATGGCTACAATGAGCACATTTTGCAATGCACAGCTTTTCAAAGCGAGGTTTGAAGCAGGACACAGCAACTCTCCGCTCCTGCTCAATGTGTAGCCGGGACCTGTACAGTATTATTAGTTTACTGAAGTAGCAGTCACAAAGCGGCATGATTGTTGGCCTCCGAGGGCGGAGGGGGACGGCGGACGCGGCGGCGGCGACGTCGAAGGCGGCCGCGGGGCGGGCGTGACGGGGGACGGGGCG
>CAAKHF010014596.1:7865-20961 GCA_901007745.1 Hippocampus kuda
GGTCCGACAAGTCTACCATTATCAACCTACCCCATCGTCTGAGGTATTTACGAGGTTTCACTCTGAAACAGTTTTTAAAGTACACAGAGAGTAAATATGGGATAACAGAATTACATTTATTCCAACACTTTTGCTGCTTTTCCTGGTCCTTGTGTGTGTCTGCCATCGCGCTTCTTCCTGATATGATACTGCAAATACAGTACCTCAAATGACTGACATATCCAAACTATCAATATTTACATTTGAGAATTGAACCAAAGACGTTGCAGAAGGTATGGATCCACATTCTCCTCCAACAGCAAGTGTCATGGCCATCTTGTCCCAGCACACTTGGCGCTCTTTCTAAAATGCAAATTAAATCAAATAAGTTGCCCGTTTGGTCAGCCAGTGCCTTTGCAAACAAACTTCATATTCTGCAAAAATGAAATATTTTGCAGATGCAACTTGAGTCATTGTCGGTTTGTATTTCATATGAAGCGGCAGTATGCCAATTACTTATATCACACATGATCATGTTATTAACACCCCATTAAAAAAAACAAAACAAAACAATACGGTGTGACCGACCAAATCATGTGTGAGTGTGACACATTAATATCTTTCGTTCAACTGGGAAAGTTAGTGTCGAGTCCTGCTACTGCCGATGTTCAAGCAAATGCTGTTCAAAGGCACAGACGGTTGTATTGCGTTTACAATGAACATGTTATGTTGAAAGCATACGAATCTGAATGACTGCCTTGCTTCTGGGATTCAAAATGGCCCTAGTAGTTTGAGTTCAAGATGAAGAAGCAGACCCTTTGCCATTGTTCACATACTCAGTTATTAATGAACTACTAAAATGCAATCATCTTCCTCACTGAGCCACACAGATGAAGCAAATAGACTTTGTAATGAGATTTTTCTGGGTTTTTTAACATTTTTGTCTTTGAGGGGTAACAAAATCAATGAGGGAAGGCAATCTTTGCGTTGCTTTGAGAGCAAGAAAAAATAATATTCTAGGTTTTCCGCTATCTATTCATTCCAGCTAGAGTGGGGAGGTTTCAACAAAGGCGGTGCTTCATTAAAAATTAGAAATTGATGGAGTAAATGGCTGATAAATCTTCTGTGGCTCATTTTGTGAAAATCTGGGTGCTTATCCTCTGAGTGAAGCTTTCGTATACTGGAAGGGCTTGTCTTCATGTCATGAAGATATAATACATAATTGAATTAAGAAGGATTCTTATTCTTATTATTATTATTAATTATTGTTATTATTATCAGCAGAGGCAGGGTAGTAGTAGAACATTCTTAAAGTAATAAGTGTATCTTGTTTGATATTTGATTGCACAAAATGCTAAAAAATAATGGATGCGTGGCTGTGCCAGTGGTTTGATTTAAATGCACTTCCGTCAACAACCACAAATTCCACTGAAGCAATTTATTTTTCATTTCATTTCGCGACTTGAACCAATTTCTGATAAGATTGATATAAATTTCAATCACGGTCCTGCAAAGGATGTACAGGCAGAGGAATGTTAAATGTGAGTTGTGAAAAAGGTAACAGATTTTGTCATGTTTTTTTCCCCCCTTACTTTCTTTGCTTAAAGTGTTAGTACAATTAGGAATCGCTGGTCACAAGGAGCCAGGAGAAACAAAGGATGAAAAAAGTAAGGTACTAAGAAGCCAATAACGCAAAGCCAAGGATCAAAAGCAATAAGAAAATATTAAAATACTTACATCAAGAATCGATGAATAACGAGAGCGACTATGGAGAGTCGAAAGAGATTTCGAAAACAACAGTTGAAGCACTACAGCGAGCAAGGTCAATAATCTGACCAGAGACAAGGCAGCTTGGCAGTCCTTAAATACATGGCAGGCTTGATTGGTAAATGCTGAACAGGTGTGCCTGCTCGAGGGAAACGCCCTTCAGTCCAGCTTGGGCTAAAAACAAAACAAACAGACATGACGTTAAACAGTAATATACTTCAAGAAAGGTCCGTCCAGCTTTTGAATGTTGAACTATTTCGGGTTTTGTATAACAGATGCAAGCATGAGTCGATAAAGCGCAGTTTTTTTCTATTACGCTTATAAGACAATCTGGCAAGCCAACACTCCCGAACTTTTTGCTCAGTGGTTATTGCTCTGCACTCCCAAGCCGGTGGCGTGAATTCAATGCCCAGGGTGGGTGGCCACGGTAACAATAGAAAACACCACTGGTAACACATGTCCTCCGCAGATAGTGGATGAATGAGAAGCCGCTTTTGTTTGAAAACGAATGATTACCACCCGTTGTCCAAAAACAACGCTGAAACCTGTTTGCTTCCGGCATCTACTGTGCTTCGCACGCCCCCGATTTTTAGCACTACTTCCTGTACATGCAGTACACACATCTGGACATACATTTCTTATTTTTCTTGTCAAACTAAACGTGAGATCTTTACCCTTGCTTTGGTTAGCTGCACTGCCATATAAAACACACATATCAGTTTTGAGTTTTCTCTTCTCAAGAAACTCGCACAAAAGATCTCTCAGAATACCTGCAATTAAAAACTGTGAACTTGCATGAAGCTGGAAGATTAAAGTATCTCCTTCGAAGTGGCCATTCCGTAAAGCTGCCGAGAAGAAAAATCCTATCCCACCGTACTCCTGAGGGCTCACAAGGAGAGACAAGTAGGTGCGTAACTTCCGGTAAAATTTTGATATTTGTTACAGCGGAATTTCATTTCACAGAGCGCTTTATTTGAACATTTATTTCTCCGTACCCTTTTCTTAGCGATTATAAGCCCCCATTGCATCAAAAAATGTTTTGCGCAGCTTGGGAACTTGCTGCACGGTTGCCGGTCGTACTAACAAGCACAAGAAGTTGAATCTGTGACTACAAGTGCAATGTTTTGAACCGGCTGCCTGGACGACGAGGCACTTTTGTTGTGACTCGCTACAGTTTCCAGCACTACACTGGGAATGAGGAACATAGAAAACATTAGTCTGACAGTCATTTGAAAAGACCACCTCAATCATGTACATGTGCTCCTCTTCATTTTGTGAACAAAGAGCACGTCACAACGCTCGCTTTGAAATTTGTGCTAATGTGCTTGCATTGCAACCCCCACCGGAGAAGATTTGCTGTTTGCCAAGTGCCACAATACCATCAGGTATTGTTTTAACGTGTGTTAGAGACAATCTGTATTTGTAAGCCTCTGAAATTCTAAAAAAGATCAGTGCAGTATTTTGGATTTTATGGTCAGTAAGCGTTTTTGTCACTCGTGGCGAAAAAGAGAGGTCTGAAGAAGAAAGACCAAAATTCCTCCTGACGATAATGCACGTCTGAACTGCAAGCACAGAAAAAAAGACATTGCTTTTTGATAAGGACATGACACATCATACTAAGAGTGATTTTAAACTGCATCTGTAGTATAATTAGGTCATTCGAGACGTAACGTTTTTTGATACAGTCATATAACACTCGTACTGTGCCAGATTGAACAGAGGTTTTTTTTTTTTCAACTAAATTTCCATTTTACGATTGCATTATTATTATTAGTGGTGTTAAAAATGGAACAAGAGGAGTTTCAAGTGAATGTAAACTAGAGGTCCCCAACCTTTTTTGCCCCACGGACAGGTTTCCCGTCAGACAATATTTTCAGGGACCGACATTTATGGCCGGATAAATACAACAATATAATATGATATGACCTGCATGAAAAGTGTGGTATTTTCGAAACATAATAATAAACACGAATTATGAAATGAGGAACATCCTATCTGGCCACAACATTCTCTGGTCGCTACAATGTTTAAACGTGCCTTCAAAATAAGATACGCCGCAAAAAAATACGACTCACCATCACCGCTTATTATGCAGAGTAGGCTTGGTGCGTGTGAATCTCCCATTGAGATAAAGCCGTGTTTGAAAGAGGACTCTTGATATTGTGTTTTAAATGTAGCCTTCACTTTCTTGAAAGTCGTAGGCTCCTCTTCTGTCTCCTGGCTGGGCCTTTTCCCATTTCCAAAAAAAACATTTCAAAGACGTTTATTTTTTATGCAGTAACACATGACCGAGAAGCGCGCATTCACCTGCGCAAGAGTAACATACTGTAGACATGTAGAGATATAGAGATATAACAGAGAATCCGGTAATTTTTCAAAAATCTTTCAGATTCCAAAATTAATAAAATGAAAGGAATGTTAATTATTAATTCTTTCTGTGCAGCCCCGCACCAAATGACCCGCGGACCAATACCGGTCCGCGACCCGGCGGTTGGGAACCCCTGATGTAAACAGTTCTGAATCCCGTTGTCAGAGTGGTTTGACATGATTAAAAAAAAAAAAACAACAACAAATAGACATATGGTTGGGAGTGCAGCGTGAAGAAGAAATATAAGGGACTAAAATCAAAATGACTTTAGAGTTGCCCTCTATTTGAATGTGGCTGGTGTAGACAGTCTTGTCGCTGTCACGTTGCAAAATTTTGTTGTAAGAGACGTGAAATGTACAAGATCGCTCACCTGAATCCAATATACTCCTATAGCCCCAGTCATTGTGTGGCTTGACACAGCCAGGGAACTTGTGACAGTCCAATTAAGTACAACTGCATATCAGGAAGCTTAAATTATTGTCATCCATCAGAGCATAAAATTGAGGAGCAACTCGGGAGAAGTAGGCAGAGATCTGCACATGCACGATTGGCACGCATGATTGAGAATTGTTTGTGGGTGCCAGAACTGCGAGGACAACTTTCAATATGATGACAATGAACAGCCGCATATTCATGGTTCAGCATTCCTAATTTTGCTATTCAGCGATTGTAACAAAGAAAGGTCATAACATTGTTCTTTTGCTTATTTTCTCGGTGAAATACTATCTGCAGTATTATGATATGAATAACTCGAAACAGTTTGTGCATGCATTGCCAAATTAGCTGACGGTGCAAGCAAACATCTGCTCAACACAAACATGTGGTTTGGCAGCACTTCCATGTGCAAACATTCGCTTAACCAATCACAAATCTATCGGCAGCCGTGTAAGATTTTTGATTGACATCCAGCAGTAGGAGAGTTGGTAGTGGCTAGATAAGATGGCGACGCTCATGTCTGTGTTTGCATGCATACGAAACACGGCAGAAAGCAATGGAATCTGACACAACACCTCAGTAGAACATCGCTAAAATAATCCATGGCCGCCACTTTGTGATGTCATTGTGTGGATCATCGCATCGCTACAGTGACAGCTTTCTTGGAGGCACACTGATCTACAGTAATTCCTGCGCTTTGCTGTCCAATCAAATTGCATTCGTTGTTTTACATCGTACTGCGCCTTGACAGTAATTTATCATCATAATGATAATCACCATCATCCGTGTGATCATAATCATCACAATTGCTGATGTGTACATGCAGGTACCATGAGGCGTTTTAGTATACCGTATTTTTCGGATTATACGTCGCTCCGGATTATAAATCGCACCAGCCAAAAAATGTATAATTAAGAAGGAAAACACAAATATAAGTCGCACTGGAGTATAAATCACATTTTTGGGGGAAATTTATTTGATAAAATCCAACACCAAAAACATACATCTCATCTTGAAAGGCAATTTAAAATAAAAATAAAATAGAGAACAACAGGCTGAATAAGTGCACGGTATACTAACGTTACATGACTGACATGCCTGGTAATGTCAGTAACGACGTAACAAATTAAAAGTTATTCAGATAACTCTAGCATAAAGAACATGCTAACAAGTTTACCAAACTATCAATTTCACTCCAAATCACTAAATCCAATGAAATCTTCATCCTCGGTGTCACTTTTAAACAACTCGGGAGGTAGACGATGCGCCACTTCCTCTTCTACATCACTTACGTCAGACTCATCGTCGATTTATCAACACAGGTCGAGAGCGCCCTCTTGTGGTTTAATGTGAAAATTACGAATTTTACCAATATTAATAATAAATAATAATAATAATAATAAAATTACCAATTGATCCATGTACAGCACTTTGTATGCAGCGATGGCTGTTTGAAAGTGCTCTATAAATACAGTTGACTTGACTTGAAAATAACATGTAAAATGACATAATCATGTGTTAATAATTTCACACACACTGTAAGTCGCTCCAGAGTATCAAATCGCACCCCAGGCCAAACTATGAAGAAAATTGCGATTTATAGTCCGAAAAATACGGTATTTAAAAGAGTACAACCATGATGGAGGATGTTTTTAACCATGAACGTGTTTTGTGGTGTTAGTTTGTGATATGTTTGTTAATTCGTAATGTTAATTCAGGCAAATGTAACTTTCAGGTGAGCAACAGTTCTTTGCAGAAATTTATCTTAAGAGTGGATACCTGCATACAGTATTAGCGGTTTGACATTTGGGGAGTCACCTCTTTGCAGAACCTATCCCCTATTATTCACACAAATCCCCGTTTATTCGCAGTATTGTGTATTCCTAAAAAAATAAAATAATAAATGCAATTTCAATGAGGGGCAATTATTCGCTGAATTTCCCTGTTTGTGGTCAGGCCCGGTCCCAATAGCCCACGAAGGTCGGAGTCCACTGTATATGCGTCATATTAGTCATATTATTTCTAGTCATACTATTTCTTTCACTTAAATACTTTCTCCATTTGAGGTGTCTCAACTCCATCTTTTGCCTGTTAGCTGACATTTTTTATGTATATAGTTTTTGGGTAATATACAGGACACATTGCCATTGAATAAATGAGAAATCCTTCATCCTTGGACAATAACGTCTTACTGTCTGGCCTCTGCTTTGCCAAAGGCATGTGAATGTTTTTGGCCACATGTAACGGAGAGAAAAAAAAAAACACGTAGTGAGGTCTGATAGGTGAGCGCTCGAGTTGCAGGCTATACATACAAGCCAATGAAGACTTTTTTGAATCTCCATGTCTATTTTTTTTTCACACACTCAATCCTTCACTTTTGACCCCTCTTACTGCTGAGAAATGTCACTGTATTAAACAGCTTCTCCGAGTGTCCCTGCATGACATTTTGGCTTGTGGAAATCAAATATTCACGGGTGTATATTTTTGACTGGATAAATCTGTTTTATACCACAGCAGCACCATTAAGGATGATTATGCGAAAGCTTCCTCTGTTTAAGTTTTGCTACGCTAGGGACTCATTGCTATGCTGGAGCTTGCCACTTCAAAGCAGAGCTCAAGACCAGGCACCATAAGGCAGTTTCTCCCTCAGGGGTATTGATACTACTGTATGCTCTGCTTCCGGGCATGCACAGTCATTATCTTGTCGACATTCTGTCTATAGGCTGTCCAAAGCCAATCACATTGTGACATTTGGGTCTTCTGTGTTTCCTGCTCAGCATCAAGCGTTTGTGACCGCTTAGGAGTTGCAAATACTGTAGTAATTTAGAAAAAGTGGGTATATGAATGAATAAATCCTTTATTGTCATTGCACACTTGTTATAACGAGATTTTGCAGGACCCTCCACCCCCTAAGTGTATCGTGATATATATAAATACATTGCACTCCCCTAGACATACACACAATCACATATACACACACACGTTTAAAAATTGAAATTCAATATTATGGAATGGATTTTTAAAAATTGTGACTATACACTGTTTAAGGAAGGGTTAAAATAGATTGTCTTACAAAATTATATGAATTCGTATGAATCAGGCATTGACATGAGAATATGTCAAGAATTCGGCACTAATTAAGATACAGTCACAGTTGTCTTACAAAATTATATGAATCATGTCAATATGTGGACTATTTCAGGTATTCTGTAAAGGCTTTCACTTCATGTCCGAGAATGAGCTTGTCCACACTGGTTTGATTTGGTGTATTAGCAGTATATTCACACTGAGATACACAAGCATATTCACAAAAACAGATATTTTTAAAAGATGAATTCTATCAACACAACTTTTTCTCTAAATTTAAATGAACCACAACTTTCCATTGTGGTTTTTTCCAGTTCTTCATAAAATTCATATTTTGTATGCAACACACACTAAATTAATTTAAACATAAACAACTATCCAGTGGCCATAAAAAGTTGCATTCAAAATGTTTCTTGGTACAACGTTTTTTCAAAGAATACAGTGAAGTGCAAAGAATTCAATCGAATACAACAGTGCAGCAAGTAACATTTCGAAATGCCCACCATTTAAGCAGAGTTTTAGCAACACTTTGTCATCTTGTTCTAATGGCACTGGTTTGGCTTCAGGCTTCCGTTCATTCCAAGCTACTGGGATGGCTTCTGGAGGAAAAATAACTTCATTCTTTAAAATGGTCTCAACCTTTCTAATCGGTATATTTTATCGCTTCGAGCTGGTGCTTTTCAAGGTGGAAATATCTTCCCAAGTTGTGACTTTTTTAAAGATGAAGGTCTCCCTCCTTCCGTCCACTCTGTGGTGCACCGACCATTATGTTAACCTTTTTAAAATGAAAATGTTTACCAGTGAGCCACTACTACAAATGAAACAATTTAACATTTGCAAGATTGAATTTATTCGATTCTTCGTGTCCAGTCTGAACCTATCACAGTTGCCCTGAATCTCTCTACTAAACACGTTACAATTACAACAAACTATTTAAAATAAAATGCTTCACAAAGATAATGTGCCTTATAACCCACCCAGCCTGATGTATAAAAATGTTATTAAATAGATCCGTTCATTGATATTGTGCCTAATAATGTCGTGTGCCCAAAAATACAGCACTAAAGAGTAACAAGTAATAATTCCGAGCTATAACATTGAACTTCTCCTCCATTATTGCGAGTGATGACTAATACAATATGCATGTTAAACTCGTAGCGTAACCCCGCTCATCAGCATTATGCCACTTTATCAGGATAGAATCTGATCTGACAGATGAACAATTGTGTTCAACTCCCGCCTGTGCCCAGCGGTGTCATTTTCATGCCCCGAGCTCTTCCATGCCATTTCCTCCCCCTTGCCCGATTCCTTTTGAGATACCGACGGCTACGCACAGTCAGGCAGAGTGAGAAATATGGTAAACACTCAGTGCCGTGCTTTCCTTCATTGAAGCTGTCATACTTCATTGATATGAAAAGCCAAGGGGGAGCATAAGAAGCGAAGGATAAAGAAGTAAAAACAAGCTTGTGAGGGGACTAAAGGGCTACGGTGTTTATCATCATTTGTTCTGCACTGAAGAAAAAGTGACAAGCAGTAGTGATAAGAGAAATATAGAAAGTGATATATGTGGCTTGAGTATAAACTTTAACGGCCTAACCTCGAAAGGGAGCAATTTGCCAAAATTTAATTAACAGTAACGTGATCAATCACAGCGCCAAAGGATGGAGCCCTTCCAGTGGGGCATGCCGCCAGCCTTTCTTCATCCTATAGCTCATTTTGCCTTCACTAAGCGGCAAAGGAATGCAGCAAATATTACACGTGACTCTTCTAGGTGCAATACATGGAATATTGCATTGTCCCATCACTGGCAGACAATTTCCTTTTCAAGTCATAAGTTTTGATTTAAGGCCTCCATGCCACAGGGGAACTATTTGATCAACATCTACATGTCCGCCTGGAGTTCAGTACAGGGAAACAGGCAAGGCAGGAGTGCAGGATTTCAAAATTCGGGTTGACGTCAGTGAATGATCTTTGAATTGAGTTTTGTCAAAACACGGTAAATGAAGTGCACTTTTATCGCGCTTTATCTATTACCATACAGGGCCCAGTGCGCTTCACAAAGCCTCATATTCACTTACGGTATTTGAAAACATATCGGAGTCTACACTGGCGTGACAACCTATGGAAAAGTGTGTGTGTGTATATATTTTTTTTTTGTCATCTTTATTTGCACGTCGGCAACAAAACAATATAATAGGCAGAAATATTCGATAAAACAAATGTGCTGTTGAGAACAGAAAACTCACATAGGGTTTATAGAATAGATCTCACACCTCATATATCCATATTCAGTATACAGTGTGTACATATATATATATATATATATATATATATATATATATAATCTTTTTTTATCACACCCAATGCACAGTTAGTTAATGCATTTTCAAAAATTCTGAATTTTTCAATGTTTTTTTATTTTGGTAACATTTTTTTTTTTTTAATTTAGCTTTCCTTAATGATAATAAGCTTGCTAGGATGAGAGATCTGAGTTGTTGTTTTTTTACAGTTTTTGTGCATGTCGACCAGAGCGACAGGAAAAGCCCAGTCTGATGTTGGGGACGCGACACAAAGTGCTCATCCATTTAGGCCGACAGTGGTGATGCTGAGCTGCAGGAGCAAGGCATGAGGTTATGGCCAATCTGGTGAGATGAATGACAGCTGCAGGAGCAATGTTAGCACTGAAGGATGAGTGCCACCAGAAGTGAGCACTTGCTAAGCCTTAAGGAGGGTCTTGTACCTTGCCTTTGTCCTGCTTAAATGACCAAACCAAGTGCCCAAGTAAAGGTCGGGGGAACAAACAATTAAAATAATATGCAGGCATAAATAGTCCTGAAACTGCAGTTGGTGACAAAATCACACAAAGATGAGGCAAACCGCACCAGGGAGAGCAAGATAAATCAATCATATGGCTTCAAGTCAGAATCTGGTTTGGTTATATAAACTCACCTGCGAGTGAGAAAAATCAGTTTGCAAAAAAAAGTGTGGAAAGGAAGGTTATGTGGAAAGCCGAACAGAAAAAAAAACTATCACAAGAGACACTGGGAAGACAAGATGAGAGAAAGGTTGGATTGGTCAGCAGACTGATGGTGATAGCGTGAAGATCGACATATGTGCTTTCCACTGGGTCTTTGTATGCGCTGGCAGGTCAAACAAACCGCAGGGAATTACAAAGGGCAAAGCAGGAGGGCGAGATATTCTCAAAGAAAAGAAGAATGTTATGACTGGCACATGTATACACTATAAAACATTTCAAGCTTGTTCCAATTGCAAAATTAGGTCCAAAAGCTGCCTTGAAAACAGAAGTTAACTCAAATAGAGGATCATTGTTTCAGCTCAAAACGAAGTACATCAAGTCACTATGATTATGTTCTCCTCCTCTCAATATGAACTGAATAACATTCATTCTGTCTATTACTTATAATTGAACTTTTGGACCGTTTAGCTCAGGCAGGTTTTTTTTTTTTTTAGGTTGTGACTTCCTTATTTCGAGTGTCATATGATGGCGTGTGACACGTCTTCAGCTGATGTTCAACAAAGGCATGACTCACCTGTCAGATTTGACAGGCGAGAACATCACACACCATCATGTGACACTCAGAAGAAGGCAAAAGACTTCCGCCGAAACGTGTCAATAAATAACAACCTAAATAAAAGTGATTAAGGTCATTGGACCTGTGAATGTGGAACAAAATAACTTTTAGGAGGGTTCAGCTATTGAAACAGTCAACATGCAGCGTATTTGTACCTGTTGTCTTCCTGATAAATTTGAAAGTACTACACAGAGGGACTGTGATCAGTTTTTAATCAGCAAGCCTAAGGGTCCTACTAAACAGAACAAGAACATGCACATAACAAGCCACCACACCACTACTCTTGACATTTGGTTGCACAAACCTACACTCACACACTCACAATTACACTACAATCACAACAGACACTCTGTTAAGTGACTCATCAGCACCGATCCATTCCTTGTGTTAGTGACAGAAACATGATCGATAGCCTCCACTAAATGATGACTCAACGCGTGTACAAAGCCCGTCAACTGATAAGTGCAGTCTATGCACCTGCATGATGGATGTTGCGAGTGTTCTTGCCATCAGCACTGTTTTATAGGCAGTTGAGTTGTGGTCACTCTGAGCCCACCCTATGTCAGGCATCCTGGGGTTCAGCCAGCTGCTAGCGGACCTGGAAGGATCTGGATTAATGATGACAGCAAGATTGATTCAATTATTTTAAAAGGGGCTAGCACTATTTATTCAAAATGAGAATGTTTACCTTACAAAGCAGTATTTTATATAGTGCATTTTACATACATAATATGGCAGCATGGTGGACGACTGGTTAGCATGCCTGCCTCACAGTGCAGGGTTCGATTCTGGCTCCGGCCTTCTTGTGTGGAATTTGCATGTTTTACCCGTGCCTGCGTGGGTTTTCTCCGGGTACTCCGGTTTCCGCCCATATTCCAAAAACATGCATTGCAGGTTCATGGGACATGCTAAATCAGGGGTGCCCATTACATCAACCCTGATCGACCGGTAGATCTAAGACAGGTCCCAAGTAGATCCGAGGAGTGTCGAGGAGAAAAAAAACAAACAACCATTTGTGTGTCTTTGTACATGTTAGTAATATATTTTATGTGTTAATGTACGTTGCACCCTAATCATCCTATCAGTCTCATTTTCACATTAAAAATATTTAAAAAATAAAATAAAGCAAGCAAATCTTGAATTTACAGTGGTGCGTGATTACGTTGCCGGAAGTTGTTAGCGCTCAGCAGTCTGCAATTGCAGCTTGTGATCAGAGCTGTTGCGCTATATCTTTTATCGTCATTATTCTCATTCAGAGTTTGCTTCGTGTACAATTCACCGAGGGCACGGGCAAAGAATAGAAACCTAGGTGGGCCCAGGGAAGCACTTTAAAACGGTACGTGTGAGCTACGATAGTTAACAGGCTGCAAAAGTGCATCACATGCCTCAGTTTCAGGCTGTTTCTCATCATGGCGTGCGCGTGCGTATGTGTGTGTGTGTGTGTGTGTGTGTGTGTGTGTGTGTGTGTGTGTGTGTGTGTGTGTGTTTGTGTGTGTGCGTGCCCGCGTGCGTGCCGGTAAGGGGCGATTCCGGGAGGTTGGTTGATCGAAAAGTAGATCTTCGGTCCAAAAAGTTTGGGCACCTCTGCTCTAAATTATCCCTAGGTATGATTGTGAGCATGAATGGTTGTTTGCGTATGTGTGCCCTACGATTGGCTGGCAACCAGTTCAGGGCTTACCCCACTTACTGCATAAATTCAATGGCTGATGGTTCAGTGGCTCTCGTTTTAGTTTGGCAAAGTAGAATAAATAACAGAACTGAAAATCAGTTGAAGCAACATGGTCAAGCGCACATTACTGTGTGTGTGTGTGTGTGTGTGTGTGTGTGTGTGTTTCATGATCCCTCAAAGCAGCTGAGCGCGTCAGCT
>CAAKHF010014599.1:0-17401 GCA_901007745.1 Hippocampus kuda
GTGCATGTGTGTGTGCGTGTGTGTGTGTGTGTGTGTGTGTGTGTGTGTGTGCGTGTGTGGGTGTGTCAGAATGCATCAAAATATGTCATAAATACATGTTACAATTAGATTATTGCACAATAAATAAATAATAAATATCCGTCCATATATAAGGCGCATCGGATTGAGAGGCGCACTTTGATTGCTTTTTGAATGCTTTTAGTTGCGCCTTATAGTGCACAAAATACGGTATATTCATCTCTAAGGTGCTTCAATCACACCAGTTTTGGAGAGAAGATGCATCTACATAAATCTACCCCCACTGAGTTCCCCTTTTTTAAAAAGGCAACCAAGGCCATATTGTCAGCATACCTAAACAGACTAGACTTGTTCTGGGCCAACTGGAATTCCTGAGTGTATAAGAAGAAAAAGTAACGGTGATAATATTGTCCCTTGTGGAGAGTCATTGTTAAGCACAGTGATAATGGACCGAGAATCATTGAGAAGGACCTGTTGACAGCAGTCAGTGAGGACATTTCTGACCAGACATTCATTCATTCATTCATTCATTCATTCATTTTCTGATCCACGGTGGGTGCTGGAGCCTATCCCAGCTGTCTTCGGGCAGTAGGCGGGGGACACCCTGAACCGGTTGCCAGCCAATCATAGGGCACACAGAGACGAACAACCATTTGCGCTCACACTCACACCTAGGGACAATTTTGAGTGTTCAGTCAGCCTGCCATGCACTTCTTTGGAATGTAGGAGGAAACCAGAGTACCCGGAGAAAACCCACACTGGCCCGGGGACAACATGCAAACTCCACACAGGGAGGCCGGAGCTGGAATTGAAACCGGTACCGTTGCACTTTGAGGTTGACGCGCTAACCACTGGACCACCGGGCCACCCCGACCAGATATATGACCTCCATTTACAGCTATATCAGTGAGTCTCTGCAGGAGAGTGGGAATTGGCACGCTGTTTAAAGCAGATGTGAAATCAATGAAAAAGGACCCTGCCATGGGGGCCTGAAGATGCTGAACCAAGGTGTTGAACAGGGTGACAGTAGCATCATCAGTTCCCCTCTGACTTTTATAGGCAAACTGGAGATGATCTAAGCAGTTCGCAACAGACGCTGTAATTTTCTACTAAGGACTCTGTCAAAACATGCCAATTCCCATTCATCTATTTTATGATTCGCTTATCCTCACCTATCCCAGCTGTCTTCGAGCAGTAGGCAGGAGACACCCTGAACTGGTTACCAGCCAACATGCCATTTTCTCTCTCATTAAAATACACATTACAACAATGTATGTGGTTTTGGGGAAACGCTAGAACAAATTAATGGCATTTCGATTCATTTCATTGAGAGAAGATTCTTTGAAATAGGATATGACTGTTTTTAGTTACAAGGGTGGTCACAGAATTAATTAAAGTTATATTTTAAAGCACGGATGTATCTAAAATATATATTTAAGTACAACAAGAAGGTTTATGAACTTACTTTCCACCAGTGGTATGTGTGTGTGTGCATGCGTGCGTGCGTACGTGTGTGTTTGTATGAACCCTGGCGCTATGAAAGCGAGCCGCGTGGGAGCGGCGGGGTGGAGAGCGCCATAGCAAGCGAGAGATAAGAGTTTCCCTGTAGGAGGGAAGGGATGAATCATGGAAGACGATGAGAGTGGATGCCGGGCGGGCTGACACCCTTGCTAATGACTCAGATATCATCAATAACATATTAAAATATTACACCCAACAAAAGAAGGAAACCAAAACAAAAGACTTTGTTGTGTCTATTTTCTAAATGTGAATAATCTTGACAAATCCTTCATTTTGATGACCTCATCTAAGCTCCTGCACGACAGTGAGGAAGCTGGAGGCGGTGGGGGTCAAGTCGGGAGATCCTGCTGATGTCATGACTTGGACTTGCCCTGTCATTAGTGTGTGTGTGTGTGTGTGTGTGTGTGCGTGCGTGCGTGCGTGTGTATATGTGTGTGTGTGTGTGTGTCTCTCTCTCTCTCTCTCTCTCTTCTTCTGTTTGTTTCCATAGAAACAGCTCACCTTTAGTGCAGACAACTCATGACCAAATACTGAAGTCACTCTGCAATTAAGCACTTGAGTTGAATTCGAGGAACAATGTAGTGAAGAAGTGCGTCACGTCAGAGATGAGAGGAAGCCGGGGAGCGAACAGGAAGTTGCAAGGGATGTGCGGATGTGGGAGACAGAAGGTGGTGAGGGGTGGCTGCGTACTGGCAGTGTTCCATTTCCCGCCCTGAAGTTCACTTTCTCTGCAACTGTGTTGACACGTGAGTGTTTTGTCTACTACTTTTTATTTGGAGGTAATTCTCTGACTGAGAGATTTCGCAAGTGCAGTCAACCACCGCTGAATTTTTTTTTTTTAACAACAAAATTGTATTTAAAGTTTTCAAAAACATCTATGTGGAGGTACCAACATTTTCTCAGATGAACGAAGGTGTAGAAAGGACGAGATTGTGTACGCTGAAGATTCTGAATTGTTGATCTTTGTGAAAACGTTCAGTAAAACTCATTGAAAACAAGTTTACAAAAAGTGTTTGATGTTTACGACAATTTAAAACAACATATCGAATGTTTAGATTGAATGAGTTTATGAAATGTCTGAAATGTGTATGGAAATATGAAAGGTTCTTATGTATGGAGAAAGAAAGGATCTGCTTTTGATCCAAAAGACACAAGCTCATCTGTGAAGCACGGTGGAGTTTCTGGAATGCACCGGAAAAAAAAATGGTGTATTGAATTTACTCCATTTTATTTTGTTCAGTGGCTGCACACAACAGAATCCTCGGGATTAAGAGACATTTTTTAAGTAGATGTGTAATCTATTTGAAAAATGTATCTGGATCCAGATCATTTTTATTTCATGCAACAACTTGACTTTAATTATGCCCGTTCTGATACTTATGCTCACTTGAAAAGTGGGTGGCTTCAACCAACTCATCCAGATGTAAATTCCCTGAAATAAAAACAGGAGTTCTGAACTTCTGTGTGACATTCATCTTTTTATCTGAAATCCAAATGTTTTCAGCATTCAACAAAAACAAAGGGATTGACCTTGCCGTTTGTTTCAGAACATGTCTGCGGGCTGCTCATAAGGTCCTTGCGGGCTACCGGGTGCCCACATTGGTGATATAATCCCTTGGCATATTATCCTTTATAGCCAGGTGTCAAACTGAATTCCAGGGGCCAGATGTGGCCCGTCACATCATTTTAAGCGGCCCGCAAAAGCAAATCAAAGGTGACAACTTCCATGATGCCTGCTAAAATCTGCACCAAAATTTCAAATTTTCATATGTATTAAATCAGTTCCATCTTGTAAGTATCTTCTTGTTGCCAAACCCCTCATTGCAGTTACTTAAACAACAATAGTATAAAAAACATTCTTGATTTTTTTGATGAAGTTTCAGTCATCACGGCTCTCCAAGGGAAATGGTAATTATAATGTGGCCTGTGACAAAAATGAGTTTGACACCCCTGCCCTATAGTTACAGTGTCAGTGTCATACACACTCGCGTGCTCTCTCTCACCAGCCCACACAAATGAACTGAAACCCAATCCTCCTCATGAATGGAACATCCCATGGATTCAAATATAAACTTTTGATTAAACCACAGGTCCATGCGATGTGTTACTGCGATGGGATGATTGGGGTTTAAACAAGGGGGTAGTTCAAGGAGGTTACTATGGAGGCAGTAGCTTCGAGCGTGAAGACAATCCTCTGAGTGTTTTTGTGCATTGCGTGGAAGAGTTGGAGTGAGCCTGTTACCGCAGAGGATGTGGGAGTGAGGGACGAGACACATTTATTGCCCTCTGTGACTTCTTAAGTGCAGCCTCTCTCCAGCTGATGAAAAAGACAGATTAAAAAAAAAATTGTGGCTTGTTTTAAAACGTGTGTGTCCTTTTTCCTGGAGAAGTTATCATTTGTAACTTCTCAGCTCATCAAAGACTCGTACGTCATCTGGTTGTCAGATCTGGGCCATGACACTTTTCAGGCACGCTAGAAAAAAAAACAAAATGGAAGGTTCCCCCCAAATACTTGACTCCTCTTTCATGTTTGCAGAAGCACATACGAGTTTAATCTAAAATATAAAATCCTTTTTCACGGTTATATAAGATAGGCTCCATATGGTCCATTTATAGTTCGCGCAGCCAGTCTATATATGCTTTGTGGACTTGGAAAAAGTGTTCATACTTGTCTCTCGGGAAGCACTGTGGAAGATGCTCCATGAGAATGGACATTTTGGTGCCTGTACGACTGGTGCCAGGGTTTGGTCTGGATTACTGGCAGTAAATTGGATTAGTTTCCAGTGAGGGCTGCACTCTGTTCGTAACCTGAACTGAATTTCTAGACATAACCGAGGAGTTGAAGGGGTCCAGTTTGATGGCCTCTATATTGCGTTTTTGTTTTTTTGCAATGGATGGATGGATGGAGTTCATTCGTGGACCAAACACATGCTTGTCAGGCCCAGCAAGGTCTCTTCTGTGAGTGTAAACGCTCTCAGAAGCACTGCCTTACGTTTATAAAGATTTACAAACCCCAATTCCAATGACATTGAGACGTTGATTAAAACGTCAATACACAAAATACAATGATTTGCCAATCCTTCTCAACTGATATTCAACTGATTACACTACGATATTTAGTGGTGAAAGTGATCAACATTTTTTTTCAAATATTTACTCCTAAACTGATTTTGTGGTGAACCTCATTTTGAATTTGATGACTGCAGCACACTGCAAAAAAAGCTGTTGCAGGGCCATATTTACCTGCGATTGGCTGGCAACCAGTTCAGGGTGTACCCTGCCTGCTACCCGAAGACACCTGGGATAGTCTCCAGAGCGCTCGCGACCGTCGTGAGGATAGGCTGTTCGCATAACGGATGGATGGGTCACATTTACAACTGTGTTCGATCCACCTTCCTTTAAACAACACAAGCGTCTTGGAACTGAGGAGACCAATTGTTGAAGATTTGTAGGTTGCTGTTGTAGAACTTCTATTGCACAACATTCCGGGGTTTCCATTATCGTGGTTTGCGCTCCACAATGCGGCACACATTTTCAATGGGAGACAGGTCTGCACTGCTGGCAGGCTAGTTTTATACTCTTTTATTACGAGACCGCAGTTTTGTAACAAGTGCACAAATGTGGCTTGGTATTGCCGAGCTGAAATTAAAATGGGATGTTTCTGAAAAAAAAAAAAAAAATTCTTGGATGGCAGCATACTGTATTGCACCAAAACCCATATTTACCTTCACAGTGCAAGTTACCCATACCATGGGCATCAATTCCCCTCTCTGACGTGAGATGGTGACGTTTATACTTTGCCTTGATAACAGTCCCGATGGTCCTTTTACTCTTTGGCCTGGACGGACATGCATCCATGAGTTCCAAATCAAAATTGGAATAAAGACTCGAGTCACAATCCCCGCCCTCTATCCGGTCTTCACTGACACAGCACACGGATCCCGACTTTAACAGGAAATAGCTGCAACCCAACGTAAAAAAACATGGTTTCTCACGCCGTTATTAACGATCCCCTGACTGTGCGACAGCACCACAGCACCACATCCAGCGCCAGTGCCAGGACCGGGGCCTCGCCAAAGCAAAGGAGGTCTTGACATTGCAAAACAGTGGTCTCATGTTGGGAAAAAAGTAAATAATCTGACGCCTATGTAGTGTACTACTATTGTGATGTGAAAGGGAATGCGGTTGTGCGAACATAACCGAAATCATGTGTGTGGTTTGATGAAGCTCGTAAGACAGAGTATTAAATGAGCGCAGTACGCTGAGGTTTTTTTGGTTAAGGGACAGAGGGCTGTAGGTGGGGGAGGGGGGGAAGTCTGCAACCTTGTTTTGTTCTGTCACTTTCTCAGACGAAAATAACTCATTCCTGGAAAACCCGATTTAAATCCACACTGACGCGGGTATTTCAGAAAACAACAACAACAACAGCGAAACATCATTGTCCCACGAAAATGGTTTTCCTTCCAAGTTTGAGCTGTCTGAAATATACCCTTTCAAACACGCAACAAAACACACTTTTATTTTTTTGAACAAAAAGAATTTGCAGACAGCAACAATAGACTATGTACTGCAGTTCTGCTTGTTGGTTTTACACCGCATGGTTCAAGCGAAACAATTTCCGAAATGCGTGAAACCTGTAAATAGAAAAACAATGCACAAGGGTAGGATACCTTTTGCCTTGATTCAAACCTCTTCAAAATATGGATAAATATCTGGCATGGATTGGATGTCCTCCAATGTGAGTGCAGTGTAAAAACAGACCAGATAAGAGCCAGTCAATTTAAGCTTGACATCACCAATTGCTAATATACACACACACGCACACACACTTCTCCCAAACCATAGAAACAGAATTAAAGTACCCGGTTTAAATCTAAGATACACCAATGCACGGACAATTCGAGATGGTCTAATATGCTACCGTGTCCATCATTAACCCTTTCATGCACCGTGTAACCTGATAACCTGGCAAACTGTCCACTGTAGTAACCACCGTCCCTGAAAGGGTGAAATAAGGAAAGCAATTGCCAACAAAAGCGGCCCAGTGATCCAGTGGTTAGCACGTCGACCTCACAGTGCAGAGGTACCGGGTTCAATTCCAGCTCCGGCCTCCCTGCGTGGAGTTTGCATGTTCTCCCCGGGCCTGCGTGGGTTTTCTCCGGGTACTCCGGTTTCCTCCCACATTCCAAAAACATGCATGACAGGCTGATTGAACACTCTAAATTGTCCCTAGGTGTGTGTGTGTGAGTGGATGGTTGTTCGTCTCTGTGTGCCCTGTGATTGGCTGGCAAACCGGTTCAGGGTGTCCCCCGACGATAGCGCCAGCACCCACAGTGACCCTTGTGAGGATAAGCAGATCGGAAAATGAATGAATGAATTGCCAACAGTCAGTTCAGTATTGTGAAGGTTATTTCTCATCAATTGGGATCAAGAGAAGCAAACGCCCCACAAAGGTCAAATGGCATTCAAAATGAATGGATGAATACCATTTTAATTTGTTTAATGTTGTTTTGTCAAAATTAGACTCACTTCAGAATTTTGTATGTGTGAATAGTTCGTTGTGACTTGATACATGCATGTCTTGATTGAGGTGTGTTGTTTTTTTAACAGTGATTTAGCAGAACACAAAAAAAAAAAACTACAACAAACTTAAGTACAGCCCATGAAGATAGTAATAATTATGGTGAGGCTGTAATTCAGGAACTCTTTTCAGCCATTTGAGTCACTGCTACAAATGAAAGAAAAAAAAAACAAAAGAGGCTCTGCCTCTCTGTTCTCCGACATGAATCAGCTCACGACCATATGGACCATACAGTACATAAAAACAATAAAGAGTGCTCCCATTCACAAATTCAATTTTGGCGAGGCCTGCACACTACTGAGTGGCATTTTAGTTAATTTTGCAATTTTAACTAAAATATTTTCTAATGGCTAAAATGGCTTGGCAGCTAGCGCCATCTGTTACATTTGTCATGCGCTCGGCTTCTGTCCCTTGGCGATTTGCAAGGGGACTTTTGCGAACTCATTAACTTGAGAAGTCTTCTGTGGAATGTATCCTTTTATGATGAAAAATACTTTGGGGGAGGTGTCGTTTACTTTTTTTAAGGCTGGTGTGGGGGAATTTTTTGGTGGAACCGACACTAATCAGTATTGTGAGGTTATGCATGCTGCACAACAAAGTTGTTTTGAATTACAATTGCATTGCTGTGGATTGCTTTGGAAACATTTTTTAAAGAAAATATCTGGAGAATAGCTGTCGAGAAATTGTTTAATATGAGCAAATTTGAGTTTTTTTTTTTTAACCCTTACCTTACTTTGTCAAATGGCAGAGAAAAATAAGTTGTCATTTTTTTCCCTATATGGCTTTTTAAATTTACCAACCACTAAATATGATTCCTGGAGGTATTGGACAATTTACCTTGTTTTTTTGCGAAAACAAAACAAAACGAACTGAGCTCTCCCCTTACTGTGGTGAATGGGTTTGTATGACCCAATGATCCGAGTACCCAACTTGAGTGGGGCTTTACACCCCTGCAGGGTTATCCTCGGTGTGGTACCAGACAAAGCACGGCTCAAAAGACCCCTTATGTTGAGTGAACATAGTGACCAACATGATCAATCTTACTTATCCCTGACACATATTTTCTTTCTAAAATACAACCAATGCCTGGATTTGTTGCTGATTTCTCCAAGGAGAAATGTAGATGTGCAGCCAGGTTTGGAAAACTCTAAATTGAAATCAGCTTTTGACATGACATAACTAGCAGGTTGCAAATGCGTGGGGGTAAAACCCGGTGGGGGTGTGGACACGCGAAGGCGGTGGGTGGGTCACGTGGTCCTGTGGTTGCGATAAGGACTGGCTCACCACCTGCAGCGCGCTCACTCACTCACTCACTCACTCACTCAGCTCCATCTGGACTTATAGCACCCGCCTCACCAGTGAGACAGGAGCAAGGGGGAGTTTTTCTTCACACTCTCTTACTCTGCTTCTGCCCACCCACTTCACCACTGACACACTCAACTCGCTCACACACTGTCCCACCGCTTCACTTCAGCGCGTCCACCGAGTCCCATCTGCACGCACGCACGCACGGGGGAGCATGGCAGCAGCCCATGGCGAGTACAGAGGCTACCTGCGCACGACCGTGGATGTTGAGGCCGGCCACCACCGCCTCCAGCCGGCGGCAGGCTCGGAGCACTCGCACCGGCCGCTTCTGTTCGGCACCCTGGTGGTCATGGGATTGCTCCAGGTGGCCTCCAGCGTGGCCATCCTGATGCACCTGACCGGTTATTTGCAGCAGGTAAGGAGCTGCTTTTTTTTCTTTCTTTTCTTCTTTTTCGTTGTTTTCTTGTCTTTTGTGTTAAGCCTCGGTTTGCCCAATTTATTAATACCCTAAAATCTGCAAAGTTAGAAAGAAAGCGGCGCGCTTTGAGGTAGCGCTCATCCGAAGTACTTTAACCATAAATGACTTAAAAAGAAGTTGCGCGCAAAAAAAAAAAAATGCGTCAAAGCCAGGTTACACAGACGGGTCAAGTGGGCTTTGTTCACAGAATTTTTCCACGGAACTTGAATAATGAAATAAAAATATGATACCCGGCGTATCGTCTTGCACAACGCAGATGTTTCCACTCGACTGTGCACATCCGCTGTTATTTGTGATTAATATATGCAAGATAAGCACCGCAGTATAAACAACCGTTTTCTCAAGATTCGAAAGGACTCGAGATGTTCCAACACGTAAAGTGCAACAACAACAAAAAAGAATCAAGAGGGGGAGATCACAATCAAAAATAGTCTGCACGCCTCGTTTGTTTTTGTCAGGTCATTATGAAAGCCCCTCTCTTCACTTACAATAATATTTACATTGTGCCACGATTGGCTTTTTTGGAGACTTTGTGGTGGTTTTTTGGGGAGTTGGATGATGGTCGTGTCAAGACAAGCCAAAAGGGAGCAGACCACATTTGGGCTGTGTCAGGGTGCTTTGGGTTCACCTGGAAAGCATCCGGAGGACTTTCTGCTGGTCTCTTCCTCTCAGTATGTTTATGGAATGACATGCTTTCACTTCGCCTTAAGCATAAACACTTTGCAGAGTGCCTTTTAAAAAAAAATACAACCTCACTCAAGTTGTGCATATTATACTGGATACTAAAATAGGTGAGCATGGTTATATTTCATATTTTAGCGTACTTTGTACTGACTTTATAAATAAGTAGGTCTACAGACATGTTTTAATCTTCTTGTAGATAATGTAACAGGATAGGCTATGTGCATCAAGCGCACTGTACAGTATATGTGTTACTTAAACACAAGTGTATACAGCTTATTGTAAAATTTTCTATTTTTTTCTGAATTTAGAGTTGCACACCTCCAGTGTTAAATAGTTGGCTTGAAAATCATTCTATTTAAATGATTAATTGACTAATGGGTCAGATTTAGAGTCAACTTCGGCTGCAAGTGTCAAATAGACAGCTTGAAGCATGCATGCCGTGCACCTTATTTGGACAACTGCATGCAAGAGTCTTCTTTTAGTTTTCTCAAAGTGATGTGCAATTTGTCTACACTTTCTTGAGAGCAAGTAATGACAAGTGCTCAAGATTACTTCAAAAGTGTGTTTTGATGTGGCTAACTATTTAGCGCAGTAGTTCTTAACCTTGTTAGTTGTACCAAACCCAGCCAGTTCATATGCACAATCATCAAACCCTTCTTTAGTGAAAAATAAAAATATGATTTTTGACAAATTCAAGACATGAAAAATGCATTTATTAAAAACAGAAAAATGTAAATAAAATTTCAAGACATACATTTTTTAAATTGTGCATAAAATGAACAAAATAAATGTTCATGCAGTTTCAAGAAGTGTTCCTTCAGTTTTGCTGGTGCGAGACAAGAGTTGCTCAACTTGGCAAGACAAATCATGCAGATAGGACGCAGAGTCCCATCACGGTCCGTGACGCATATTAATCCGTGTTGTACATATTCGTCCGACCACTTTTTTTTTTTTTTTTGCTTGACATTGTTAGCATCTATTAAATTTTTTTTCTTTCTTTAAATCACACGACGTACTATCACGACAGTCACACGTTGACTACTGAGCAAATTAAATTTTCCACTGCACCGAATGGACAAGCAATGTAATGTGATCATCTGCTGCCAGTGATGGCCAATTGGGCGTGTCATAACTAATTGACATGTTGAGTCGGGTGTTACTTAACCTCCATGGCAGAATTTCCGTCAAACCCCTGAGACCGATTTCACCGAATCCCCAGGGTTTAATCGAACCTAGGTTAAGAATCACTGGGTTAGTGTGTGGATTTTCTTTCTTCTTTTAATAGTTGGCTTTTCACCCAGTGCTGTCTGGAATGTATCCCCTGAGAAAAATGAGGGTTCACTGTATGCATTATTAATGTACTGTATATTGGCGATACTGACAAATATCAGGACGGTACGCAGTGTGTATGGAGAAGTCTTTGTATATAAGCTATAACTCCTACTTGGACCAAATTGTGCTAGGGTATGCTGAAAAGTATGAGAAAGAGGCGGGTCTACTGGCAAGATTTGGTACTTCATGAACAAATACCGGTTCTATAATATTCACAACAATGGAACCACTGGCTCCAAGTCAGAGGCAAATTGGCAGGAGATCCTCAGGGTTATAAGTAAAGCGTCGTAAAAAAAAAAAAAAAAAAGCGGGACCAAAGTCCAATAGAGACAAGATTGTCTGACAATACATTATGGACAAAACAAATGGTAAAGACGCAACACACTGACACAGTCGGCATCATAAACAAATATTATGGTCACAGAATTCAAACATCTATCACAGCTTGTGTGTGAAGACGAGTGGAATTGAAACTGAGACCGTTTCACTTCATAACCAGGAAGAGTTAAGACATTGGTTTAATTTTGCGGAAATAATATTGACTTTGCCTACCATTAGCCTCAAGGCTAAATAGTGGTTAGCATGCTGTGGGTTAGCTACCATTCTGGCAATCAAAGAATCCCACGTTTCTGATGAAATATAATACATAGGCAACAATCAATTGCTTTCCACTGCAAGATAAATGTATGTATATATTTTGTAACTCTTTTACTTAAATGTACTGAACTAAAATGCAAATGTTGAAAATGGAGCTAGGTACAGAGCTATGTGTCACGTGTTGCAAGTGGTCAAACCTTACCTTCAAAGTGTTTATCTCAAACGGTTGACTACTAATTTAATAGTGACAGTTTTTTGGAACATCTGTGCAGTGCTATTATTACGACATTAAAAGTGGCATGTTTCTCTGCATCATGGCTGTTGCTAATCAATGTTATTGTTTAATGACTGTGCTTTAAGTCAACATTTAAATCCATCCATCCATCCATTTTCCAATCCGCTTTATCCTGACAAGGGTCGTGGTGGGTGCTGAAGCCTACCCCGGGTGTCTTTGGGCAGTAGGCAGGGGACACCCTTAACTGGTTGCCAGCCAATTGGAGGGCGCACAGAAACGAACAACCATCCACGCTTATACTCACACGTCGGGATCATTTAGAGTGTTCCATTAACCTGCTATGCATGTTTTTGGAATGTGGGAGGAAACCGGAGTACCCGGAGAAAACCCACGCAAGCACGGGGAGAACATGCAAACTCCACACAGGAAGGCTGGAGCCGGGATCCAACCCACAACCTCTGTACTGTGAGGTCAACGCGCTAACCACTGGACCACCGGGCTGCCTCAACATTTATTGTGACTTATTTATGAGTCGGGCAAATTCCTTGTGTTTACATGTACTTGGCCAATAAAGATGATTACGACTCTGATTCTGACTAATCGAGTAAACGGCTTAACCCCATCATTTTGAATGAACACACGTTCTCATCACGGCTGGGGTTGGCCCTTTAAATGCCAACATAGCTCAGTCTGCAAAGAGTTGGTTTAGGATTTCTGATGCTCACAAGTTCATGACCTGCTGTTAACCACCATATGGAATTTGGGACTGGTTGGTGGAGAAGACGTCTGACATCCCTATTAAAGAAATAGGAGTATACTTATTGCATACACTTGGCATTTCTACTTCAACTGAGGATACTTTGTTTTCATAAGCATGCTATTTGTTGCTGGGTGTCGGCCAGCAGAGCGAGAAGAGTGACTGTGTTTAATTGAACTGGTTTGGAATGGATTTGGAATAACAGTCAGCGCTAGACACTTCCTTGAGGAGGAGCTTTGGCAGAGGAGAGCGCAGTCTTTGTTAAGATGATGACAAGGGGTGCATGCTTGCATGAGTCAGGAAACGTGCGAGGAACGTAGTCTGGCACTGGACCATCATGCGCCTTCAACACCTGCACGACTATCCCAGCGATCTAAGAGCCAAGTGCAGGAATGATGTGATCATTCCCATCAACATTTTTTTTTCCCTCCCCTCGTTTTATGCAAGCCTGAAGGTCTTGTTGACACAATCGCAAAAGAAGAACCACGTTTCAAATCACTTTGACTTTTAAGCCTGCTACTTGGGAATGCTGATTGAACTTTGGAAAATAACCCCCCCCCCACACACACACACACACACACCACAGCCTGGACTTCCTTTGCGTTTTAAGGCGTAATCTTGTCAAATGTCAAGAACGTGCTTTTCTGAGATGGTGTGATGATGCACTGACCTCAGTCCTGTCCTCTTGTCTCCAGGTAGATCTGACCACTGCTCCACGTCGACCCATTGAGGTGAGTGTAACTCTTCATGTATGCTCATTTGAACCCTTTCAGGGACAACAGTTACTAGAGTGGACAGTTTATCATGTTATCACGTTACAGGGTGCAAGAAAATGTGAAAGAACATACTGCATGGTAGCCAGTGTTAAAGCGACTAATGGCAGTACAATCCTGAACTTTAAACATACCAAAACAACAGATGGCATTATACTGGAACACTAAAGGGTGTTTTAGCCCATCAAAAACTTGAAAAAAAGCCTTTTGGGAAAAGAAATAATAAAACGAACATTTGCCCAAAAAACAAAATAAGGCAATTTTAAACATGCAAAGAGAAGGTTCATATTGTCAGAGAATAAAGGACCAAAAAAACAAAAAAAAAAACAATTGAAAATGAATGATGCTTCTCTCATGTTAGAATTGACACGCTCTTTCTTTGAAGGGCTATAAGCATTCAAGGTAAATACATTCATCTGAAGACATGACTGACAGCGTCAGTGATGTGGTTAAGTCGTTAAAACCTGAAACAATCTGGAAATTTATGGCTATTATTTTATAATAAAAGCCGCCTGTGGCTGGGCAAAATATTTTTATTACATGATGCGCACACAAAGTGTCACTAAGGATTATGATGTCAACAAATCGCAACACAGAGTGAATGGAAAATCGAGATCACAGACCCAATCTCGCAGTTAGACTTCGAGCTCCCAACTGCACACCACAGTGTCACTCTGTGAAACCTCAACGGACCAATTCCAATTGAATTTGAACTCTGCTGCCAACCAAAACAGCAGCACTTACTGAGAAAAGTCTTGCAAAGTCTCTCAACTGAATTAGCAAGTATCAACATTATAGCGAGTATGATACAGTATACAGAGACTTGACTGAAAATTTCCAGTAGACTCTGAAAGGCAGGCTCCAGAATATCCATCCATTCATCCAGTTTCCGATCCGCTTATGCTCACAAGGGTTGCGTAGGGTGCTGGAGCCTATCCCAGCCATCTTCGGGCAGTCGGCGGGGTACACCCTGAACCGGTTGTCAGCCAATCGCAGGGCACACAGAGACAAACAACCATCCATGCTCACACTCACAACTAGGGACAATTTAGAGCGGTCAAACAGCCTGCCGTGCATGTTTTGGGAATGTGGGAGGAAATCGGAGTACAAACCCACGCGGGCCCAGGGAGAACATGCAAACTCCACACAGGGAAGCCGCAGCTGGAATTGAACCCGGTACCTCTGGACTGTGAGGTAGACGCGCTAACCACTTGACCACCAGGCCGCCGGCTCCAGAATAGTCTTTTTAAATTTTGTTTTCAACTCTACATTTATCCATGCACCCATCCATTCATTTTCAACACCACTTATCCTGAAGAGGGTCACAGGGAGTTGCTGGAGCCTGTCCCAAATGACTTCGGGCGGAAGGCTGACTTCACCCTGAACAGTTCTCCAGTCAGTCGCAGGGCACATACAGAGACAAACGACCTGACAGTGCACCGCTGTATTTGACCTCTATTTTTATTGCCATATCAAGCTGAGGAAAATGTAAAAAAAAAATGTTGCTGATCCATCCAGCGACCCATTTTCTGTAGTCCGGTTCCTCAAATGGGTCAAACACTCACACTCACATTCAATCCTATGAACAATTTACAATCAATAATTTAGGAAGATGCCGAGATTTAAACTCTCAACTGTCTAGTATGAGACCATGCAGAGCCGTTGGTGAGGGATTGGTGGAGGTTTATCAGCGAGTGATGGATTATTGTGCGTATTGCATTTCATAAGTGTTAGTTTAATTTATTGAGGCCCTCAGGCAAAGTTCTGTTCGTCCAAGAATATGATGAGATTGTGCGTACATACAGCACTGATCAGACAGCGAATACTGAATATCCACCCTCAGGAGGATTTTATAAGAAAATCTTTATTAGTCTCGCAATGGAGAAATTCCCAAGGTTCTTCTTTCTCTACTTGGTTCTTTAAATGTGGTTTGTGATTAAAAACATAGCAGGAAGTTTTGGCTCTCGGAATCTGTTTCGGATTTCCGATGAAGGGGAATGAGACAATGCAACCGTGCCGATTCCCATGACTGTAACACTTGGCCCATGTTGTGCTTAAGGGCTTCCATCAGACTGATGTGGTGGGCGGATTTTTAAACCCTTTTGTTGAGGGACAGGACATGCAGGCAGGGCCTAGGCTCAGATCTTCGAATGTAATTACTTTCAGTGCAAATATGTTCAATAAGATTATAAGTGACATTAACGCTGACTTATTGATAGTGAATGCCAAGCCCAGCACTGAGCATGTGCCGTCACGCTCACCTCATTTGTCATGTCTTCTATGTAGCAACACTCGCTGCAGGGTTCTGGAACTGTGACCATCTTATTTGTTTCCCTTCTTCTTCAGCTGATTCAGGGGTTGACACAGCAAATCATCTTCTCCCATCTCTTTGTCTTCTCTCAATCTTCTGCTCCAACTTGAGCCGTCTTCAAGTCTTCCCAGTTACATCCATAAAGTGTCTCTTTGGTCTGCATCCTACCGGGCGGCTCCCTTTCCAGCATCCTTCCAAAGTCGAGACGCATCCATGTCCCTGTCTTGCATGTGGCCAAAGCTTCTCCATCTGGCCTCTCGAGTCTGTGCTCCCTAAACTTCCTTTCTATGCTGTCCCGCTAATGAGCTCATTCTGGATCTTGAGCATCCCTCTCACTCACAAGGAGAATCTCGGCAGCCACCTTCAGCTCTGTCCACCGTCTTCTTGACGTTGTTTACATAATCTCTCGACTGTACTATAAACCTTTCATTTCACTTTAGCTGGTGCTCTTCTGTCTCCATTACCCTTGACATTTTTGTCCACCCGCTCTGTCCTGCCCTGCATGCTCTCTCTCACTCTCTCTCTCTGTCTTAGAAATGTACACTCAGGGTCATGACTGCAAATATTAAAACAAATCGGTAACTACGAAGATAAATGAAACCAATTTTGATCGCTGCAGTTGTCTTCTTTAGGGCTGAATCAACCCTCAGCCACCAACCATCTGTCAACAAGGAAGCCCTTCTTTCTTTCGTGTCTCTTCAGCCTTCATAATGTTTTCACACTTTGTACATAATGCCTTAGGGCTCGGGCCTATCCGAGAAACGTATTCACCTCCCGTCAGCTCAGTTCCTCGGCTTGAAGTGGGCGGATGGTTCGTCAGGTTTTATCGGCTTCTCAAGGTCTCCTAATGCATCCTCCTCCCTTCTGCGGTCACTATGTACAGTATAAGATAAGATAAGATAATCCTTTATTTGTCCCACACTGGGGAAATTTTTTTTTTAATATTTGGAGGTGCCTCCTTCCTTCCTTCCTTCCTTCCTTCCTTCCTTGTCCTTGTCTGCAACTTCCCAGATCATCTGCTGCAGTGTATAACCGATATTTAACTGCATTTTGAGTGAAGTTTGGCCATTGCTTCAGCCATCGTTTTCTGTCCTAGTAGTGACATTCTGCTCTCTTGGGTTGTCTTCTGATGCTTCACGAAAAGCCTCCATCACGCTCCACAGAATTTCCCCTAACTACTGCTTCTCCTTCAGATGTCCGTTTTTCTTTGCTTTGGCTTTTGGCTTTGTGATCAGCACCTAGACTCCAGATGATCGATGCCATGGCTTGGAACATCTTGCCCAAATTGTCTGGCAAGGTTGTCTCTCGCACTTGGTCTACATTGTGGAAGACCATCTCCCTCTCCTTCATTGCCCCCTGCGGCTGGCCAGTTCCTTCATTCCCTTTGTGCCACCTGAGTGCAGTCGGTCTGTCCACGTCTTAAAAAAAGTTTTTTTTAAAAAAAGCAAGGCAGTAATGGTCGCTGAACTGGGGAATCTAGAATTACACTGTCGTCTCCGGTTGACGTCCAAAGTTTAGTGCAACATTGAAGTTTACCTGACGAGGGACATTTACACATCAAACAAGCATATTTTGGGGGGGAGGGCATCATATTTTGAGAGACACTTTATTTGCGAGAAATTGAGAAGGAACTCTCTCATGCACACACACACACACACACACACACACACACGCACACGCACACGCACACACACACACACACACACACACACACACACACACACACACACACGCACTTTTTCATAACTTTCCTTTTTTTCTGGTTGCTTGCTGGCTGATGATCAGCATACCTGAGAGCTCTGTGATAAG
>CAAKHF010014606.1:0-11053 GCA_901007745.1 Hippocampus kuda
GTTTATCGAAAGAGTAAGTGAGGATCAATGAAGTTGTGACACCGAGGAGTCTATTTTCAGAAACAGGCACACATGCACTCTGTATAAAAACTGTTGCATGTTCATTTTTGCTCCATTGCAGGTCTAGTTTACTAGGTTTGGGAATTGTGGCAAACTGTGCTACAGCACGTAGGGCATTTTGGTGGACCAAGGGTGTTTTCTATT
The DNA here is from genome assembly GCA_901007745.1 of Hippocampus kuda. NCBI lineage: Eukaryota > Metazoa > Chordata > Actinopteri > Syngnathiformes > Syngnathidae > Hippocampus > Hippocampus kuda. Next base: position 205 of record CAAKHF010014606.1, read on the forward strand.
ACACTGCCCCAGTGAAGCTGACAATTAGGTCAGACAGAAAGCAGACCAGGGGTCGGAACCTTTTTGACTAAGAGACCCATCTATCTATCTATCTATCTATCTATCTATCTATCTATCTATCTATCTATCTATCTATCTATCTATCTATCTATCTATCTATCTATCTATCTATCTATCTATCTATCAAGAAAATATATATAAAAACTGTACAGTATTTTAAAAGTGAATTCAACAAAATGTCGGTATAGTAAGCCTCTGAATGCATTCTTTTAAATAATTTTGTGATAATACTCGCCATTAATGTGATTGGTTTTCCGTTCCTCACGATTGCTAATTATCCAGCAAAACTAGCGGAATTATAGTCAGCTTGCTGGGTCCATACGCGGAGTTGCTGCTGGCTAGCTTGCAGCCTGCTCAGTAGCTTGCACGCTTCCCTTCTGCTGTGTCCCGCAGGGTATTTCGATGTGAACGTAGCATGGGGCGTGTCAAAGTGCCGCTTTACATTCGACAGTTTCATCGATGGTATTTTGTCATTGCAAATCAGACATACCGCAGAACCTGTTCTCTCCACAAAGGCGAATCCTTCGGTCCATTCGTCCTGAAGTGTACCATACTAGTCATCTTTTTTTCTTTTCGCCATCTTATTCGTCAAAGTTATTAGCTTTGAGCTAATGACCGAACGGGCTGATTCAAAAGTCAAGTCAAGTCAACTGTATTTATAGAGCACTTTCAAACAGCCATCGCTGCATACAAGTGCTGTACATGGATCAATTGAACATATATAATAAACAGTAAAACAAATCAGTAATAAAGACGGTAGAAAACACCAAACAGTAAAACCGAGAACAAATCTAAGTCATGCTGAGTCGAATGCCAAAGAATACAAGTGAGTTTTGAGGAGGGCGTTTACCTGTTTCCCCAGCAACGACCAACGTAGGCCAATATCATCCAATGAAAATTGCTCCTGCCTCCAACTGCAGCCCTGAACAGGACATGAGCAGTAAAAAATCGATGGATGGATTTAACAAGCGAGAATATTTTGTTTTATCTGCGAGCCAGATGCAATCATCAAAAGAGCCACACCTGGCTCTCGAGCCATAGGTTCCCGACCCCTGCCTTAGACCAACTAAAAGCAGGTCGAAGTTGTAGCACAGGTGGTGTAACACGATTTTGCTGGGTATGATCGAAGCACAACCAGGCAGATTCTGTGCTCTGGTGATACATGTAGGAGATGTCATTGTATTTCCTTTATAAATATGACAATGCTGTCCATCGAACCTTCTGAATCATTGTAGAAATCAATTCACTGAATACATTTTGATGATCATTTTCATATTTATATGAAAAATTCCACCCTAAAATCACACGTAGATGCACAATCAGAGGTGGAAGGCGGTCTCCAAGTTGCTGCAAGCCCCCCTTGCAACAAACAACTTTCCATTCTCCACAAGTGGAGCTCTTCTTGCACTTCCTAAATTTACATTGCACGCACTGATCTCCTGCATGGACTCCAGCTTCTGCTCAGAAGAGGGCGGACCTCACCTGTGCTGAATTTAAAGGCAATGAGAGAAGCCACTACAATTGGCCAGGAATCAAGTTGACTGTGTTCTATGGAACCACATAATGTAAACAAGCTTCACGTTGCTCAATGTCATAAAATTGCGAAATATCTCTTAAGTTGTGAACATCTATACTTATGTCAACTTCAACTGCCTGCTGCAGTATATTCGAACGATCACCCCAATTTCCTTGCCAAAGGCGCCCACAGTACGGTTTACTGACAAAAATATCCATAAAATCCAAAGCATTGCGGTGATCCTTCTAATATATTCAGAGGTTTTGTCCACAAAATGAAAAGGAGCACATGGACAACGTTGAGGTGTTTTTTTTTTTTTTTTTCAAATTATGACTCTCAAAGTAATTATTCTGTAATCCTCATCCCAGGGCAGGTGCTGGAAACTAGTGAATGTCACAACATCATTCTCTCCTCATCCGGGGTGTCATTTCAAAACATTGCTCTTGTAGTCATAGATTCAACTTCTTCTCCTTGTTAGTGCAACTACCAACAGCACAAGTTCCCAAGCCGTGGTCACTTATAAAAATGTTCAAATAAATTGCTCTTTGAAACAAAAATGCTGTCACAAATGCAAAGTTCTACTTCCTGTGTCTTACAGGAAGTGGTGAACATAATTGTTTCCTCATGGGAGTCCTCGGGGAAAAAGGTGGTTAGAGCAACATCTATGCTGTCTGTTGGCCCATCTATAACATCTCATGTTATGTTTGCATTAATCTTAGACTTTATGTTTGCTTGAATATCAAACTTGCAATTCTCTATTCTGTGTTAGGTGTAGCGGCCCTGTGGGCCAGTGGTTAGCGCGTCGACCTCACAGTGCAGAGGTGCAGGGTTCGATTCCGGCTCCCTGTGTGGAGTTTGCATGTTCCCCCCGGGCCTGTGGGTTTTCTGCGGGTACTCTGGTTTCCTCCCACATTCCAAAAACATGCATGGCAGGTTAATGGTCCCTTGGTGTGAGTGTGAGCGTGGATGCATGTGCCCTGCGATTGCCTTCTACCCGAAGACGGCTGGGATAGGCTCCAGCACCCCCCGTGACCCTTGTGAGGATAAAGCAGATCAGAAAATGGATGGATGGATGTTAGGTTTACTGTAAACTGCAACTGGGAGAGTCAGTAAAGATCTTGAAACAATCACATGTTGAGTCTCTTTCAGGATCAGATGAGTCTGCCACATAGGAAGGACAGAATAATCATGTATACGACAGGCTGCGAAAGTGCTCGTAGTAGTATCGGACAATTAAGGTGTGAATCCTGTATGTCTGGACTGTACTGCAGTCGATATTGCATCTTTTCAATATTTAGAATGTGCAGGGGCTCATCAGCTATGCATGAAGTGACACATTGCCCGATAAAATTCACGTAGGAGCATCTTTTGCCCATTAGACAATAAATTATCCAAAAAAAACAAAGGAGCTGTCTCAGTAAATGCTGTTTCTCAATTTGTGAAAGACCCACTGTACGAGCAACTACAGACTTTAGTCGGTCCAGAAATTCAAAAGCCAACACTTGTGAGTGTCACGTTTCGGTTTGTGACCAACAGGTGGCACTGTGGTGCTTTTCCCCCTGCAGCTGCACACCTGTCGGTCATTAGGTAATTAGTGCTTTTAAAAGGACTCCCAGCCCGACAACTCATTGTCGGGTCATTGTTGCTGTATGCTACTGTCATGTTTGTTTCAGTCATGTTTAGTTCATTGTCATGTTTTGGTCATGTTTTTGTTTTTGAGAGTTTTTAGTTTCTGCCATGGTGTTTGTTACTTTGGATTAGTTTTGTTTTCATGACTTTGTTTTGGATTTAGTTTTCTGTGTTTTATCAATACACTTCAAATACACTGTGCTCCTCCCTCCTGCCTGCTTTTTGGGGTCCACCACCACCTCGCTACGTGACAGTGAGATTTCTTGTGAGTCAAAATGTTGGCTCACGGTCAAAGTGAAAAGTCTGTCTCAGCCTTGAAAAAAAAAAAAAGTGAAAGTGTATTTAGTGGTGTGAGTAGAAGTTGGTTTTGATGCATTCCCACAATGAACTATTTCAAACAATAGGGATTAATTTGGCTACATCTGCACCGTTCCCTCAGGTCCTCATCCTCCCTCGACCTCTGTGTACCCTCTGCCCGTCTCAGCACGATGGGGTGCAGAGCTTTTAGCCGCTCTGCCCCCAAACTCTGGAACTCACTCCCACCCAACATCCGAAATATTGATTCTTTTTCCACATTCAAATCCCATCTCAAAACCCACCTATTTAAAATCGCATACTCAGTTTAACTTAATGTCTTCTTTTATTATTTATAATTTTATCTGTTTTTATTGTTCTTGTTTTGTTTGTAAGTTGTCCTTGAGTGTTTTGAAAGGCGCCTATAAATAAAATGTATTATTATTAGTTGTGCATAATGTAAAAAACAAAGAATAAAAATGGTCATTTTACTTTTAACTGCATCCTCATTGTTTGTTGCCCTCTTTAGTTCATGTTCTCTCTCAGAAGCGTTTTTTGCCTAGCGTTTTTTCAAGAACTGATCCAAGGACGTTTGCTTTTAACAATCCTTTAAAAATGTTCAAGGCAAACATCAGCATAGTGAGCAATCGCCCGACTGGTGAACACTTTTTCTGGGTGATTCACATTTAAGTAAAACTATCGGAACGCCTCATGTCCCGGGGGGTGAATGACGAGAACGCTGCAGAGACACATCTATCGACACAGATAGACACATTCGGGAGAGGTCCCTCCAAGGCAATGGGATGTCAGGATGATGCTCGGATAATAGCCAATGGCAGAGCAGCTCTAAGTATGTTGCGTTCAGCAAACTGAGCTGCGAGTAGCAGCTCATGCTGTATTTTTACCTTTCGTATCTTTAAATTTCTTTTGTAACAAGAGGACAATATTTTCCTGTTGACGCGTTTCGTAACTTGAGACATTCGTAAGTAGAGGTACGACTGTATGTTACAAAAGTGGCACCGAGCGTCGATCTACTCCAGTAATAGCCCACAAATCAAGCAAAAACAAAATGACAACACGCAAAATGACATCTTTCAAACATGTATGCAGGAATTTTTGATATTGAGACATTTCTTCTAACCTTTAAGAGGCTACAATCTGGGAATTAGACATAATTCAAACATAAGCAGAAATGCCAAGAGGAGGGCATTATATATCACCAGGAAGAGCTGACGGCATTCATTGGTGGTTTATTGTAGGTTGCCGATCTGTTATGTTCCATGAGAGCTCCACTCACAGATTTAAACAGAATATGTTGAAGTTCAGTATTTTTTAATGGTTGTGTAATGCTCATTGTAGCTTAATGCACATTTCAAAAGTCTCTCTCTTTGTTACAAATTATTGTTCTATTTTTTTTCTCAGATTAAGCTGACAAACAAATACAGCTCTTCAGATGATCAGGTATGCAATCACAGCCCGACCACAAATGGACAGCACAATTGTTTGACTCACATTGGATGGTGAACAGGCTCTTTGAGAACACTACTAGTTGTAGCTGTATATTACAATGCTTGGTAAAGTCCATGTTGTTCAAGCTTTTATGAGTCAAAATTAAAAACCAAAATTGAAAATATGACTAAAACTTGCTGTGCTAATAAAAAAGTAGACTTTTTTTTTTTTTTTTACTGTAAATGAGCATCCAAAATACATTTAGCGACACATAAAATTATCTTTGCTATTCACACCATCGTATATCATGTTATGTTTGGTTCCATGCATCGTGATTTACCGTATTTCCTGGCCTATAAGGTGCTTCGGATTGTAAGGCGCAATTTCAATGAATGGCCTATTTTAAAACTGTTTTCATAATTAGGGCGCACTGCATTATGAGGCGCATAGAATAGAAACTACAATAGTGGTTGCGGTTTCACTATGCATCCACTAGATAGAGCTATGCTAAAGTTAATACGATACAATCCTGTGCAGCTTTATTTATTCAGAGCCTTCAAACCCCCTGCAGCTGGAACAAAGCCATTAGAACTGGTCACAAACATGGACATGAAACATGTACATATAAATGGCATTACAAACAATAAATTAAATCCAAAAGTTATGAAGACAATAGATTCAACAAAAAGGCACACACACCTCATGGGCTCACATCCACAAGGGGCAAAATATCCTTAGAAGTCTTGCTTGTCTCCTTCTTCTTTCGTTTAATCAATAGTTAACTCTGCTTTTGGTATTGTCTTCATTTCATTATGGCTGCGCAGAGCTCACAAAGTAGTTGTCTGTTTCAGTGTGTGTTGGCGACTGCACATGCCAATTAGTGTCGGGCAGAACCCTTTTAGGTAACAATTGGTTCCTGCTAATAATCACCACTAGATGGCAAAGGAACATAAACAGGAAAACAACTCAATGGGGAATATAAAGAGACTATGACACCATATATAAGGCGCACCGGTTATAAAGCGTGCTGTCGGCTTTTGGGAAAATTGAATGCTTATAAGTGCGCCTTATAGTGCGTAAAATACGATCTACTTTTTGTTTCAACAGCAGGTGTGTAGATGGGATGCTCAGAATGTCACATCAAAGCAGCAAGCTTGCGTGTAACAACAAAACTAAATAGCTTTTGATCCTTTCACACTTTTTGTTTTTGCCCATTTTTTTAACGTCCCCAAAAAGCACGCAAAGACAGAGTTTAACAAGGCTTTATGACAATCAGTTGAAAAGAAAAACTCACTTACAAATAAATAAAGCGTGTAATAACCAAAACTGGTCAGGTTTAGCAATTGTCAAGTTTCATTACTATAGGATCTATACCACAAACACTGCTAGACTATTGGCAGTAACCAAGAAAAATGAACACTAAAATAGAAAATGCTGAGTCAGTTACACATTCCATTCAGTATATGTAACATAGAATTAACAATTGTCCATCAACCAATCAACAGCTGTATATCCTTTACAAAATCAATTGTATAAATAAAGGCCTCGTCTCAAATAGCTGTCTGTTAGTCTGAGTTTGAGTAAATGTAAGTGCACTGTTATCCTCTTCATCTACAGATTGTTCACATGGGCTGGGCTTGTGAAAGAGCAGAGGGCAAGGCTGCTTCTCGAAAAGCAACGTTCAAGTTCCTGGCACTGAGAGGACAGTATTTTCATATCTTCAAAAGTCCACCGGTAATCAATATTTCAGTTTTAAAAAATAAATAAACCCTTAATTAACCATGATTAGAACTGAAGTGCATGGTTGTGAATTCATAAATATACATTTGTTTTGCACTTCCATTTTCAAAACTTGACTAATATCGCAAAAAGTCCCAAAGTTGTCCCCTGACACTTTTCATGACCCACTTGCTAGGGTAGTAGTTGCAATAGTACCGTATCGTATGTCTGACATTCCCTATGGCAGAAAAACAATCCGCGTCGATGTTAACTGTGCTGAATCCAAATTGAACTGTGTCACTTGGTCGGAATGTGGCTTTAAAAACAGAAAAAATGAACGAAAGAAGTGTGATGATGTTCTATTGCTGCTTCGTCATGTGTGAGTGACCCCACTGTGTTGCTTGACTGGTGGGAACCTGTGTACAATATTGGCTGGACCCAAAATTACCAAGAACTAAACGGAGGCTCAGAGGGGAGCGAGCCTTTTCCGTTGCTGGTCCCTCTCTCTGGAATGACCTCCCACTGAACATTCGGCAAGCCCCACCACTGCCCATCTTTAAAACCCGCCTCAAAACTCATTTGTATTCTTTGGCATTTGACTCAGCATGACTCAGAATTGACCTTGGTTTTGCTGTTTGGTGCTTTCTACCGTCTTTTCTTATTGAGTTGTTGCTTTACTGTTGTATATGTTAGTTGCTCCATGTACAGCACTTTGTATGTATGCAGCGATGGCTGTTTGAAAGTGCTCTATAAATACAGTTGAGTTGAGTTGCTGTCGAGATATCCAGGCGGCCTTCAGCCACAAGTTTACCTGGCCTACAGTAGTCAAGGCAGAAATGATGTATTATACAATTTATTGATTCTTCTGTTATTCACTTTACATTCTTGGCACCAATTTTGGTGGCTGGGCAAGTATAGTTTACTGTATTTGGGAACTTGGATGATAGCACTGACTGAGGCAGTTTTCGATGACATGTCCCCGTGCAACTGACAATTTGGAGACAGAAAGTCAACTAGACTTTTGACAAGCTCGAAGCAGGTCTAAGTTGTGGCGCAGAGGGTGGAATGTAATTTCATCAAGGCTCAGGCAGACATATTTGGAGCTCTGCTGATGTCATTGTATTTCATTCATAAATATGACAAGAGCTTGCATCCAACCCTCTGAAAAATTCTAAAAATCAATTCATTGAGCGCATTATGGTTATCATCAGCTCTTCTTATATTTATTAAAACATTCGCCTGGGTCACGTTGGGTGCTGTCGGAGGGAATGGGGTCACACCCGGTTTCAAACGATCGGTATGGAAGGCTGTGATTGCCCAATTTTACATCATCAACAAGTGGAGGTCAGCTTGCCGTTAATTATGAAAATACTTTGCACACTTTGATCTCCAACAGGTCTATTTCTGCTTCCACAATGTTAAAGACTGTGCACGCCACTCCTGCTTTGACTTTAAAGGGAATTAGTGGAGCTACTTTCTTTGGCCAGGAAGTAAGTGAGCTCTGTTCACGCCCACAATGGCGCAAACGACTGTTCCTACCTGTGCCAGCCTCGGAAAATACTAAAAGAAAGAAAAATCCCCTCATGCGCATAGTTAGACTGTGCCTTGCACTACACACAAATATATGGCCGTCGGATTAATTTGTAGGTCATATTTTGTCTATAAAAGCATCAGTAGTTCATCATTATCAGTCATCATTCTTCATATTTTGCAATAAAACTACAGTATATGTTTCATAATATGTACCTAAATATTTCACTATTTGATAACAAACAATATAATAAGAATTAGTCGCTGATGGTGTAGTGGTACATTTGCCAGACTTGTGTGTGGGATCGGATAAGTTGCATAAATAATAGATAAACAGATGGAATCATTCCTGACTGGCAGCCAGTTATTGTAAAGATATGATGAAATCTCTTGCTCTCTTCAATATTAATGGCCTGCCAGAAACATTTAAATTTCCGTTATAAGAAACATTTACCCATGTGCAAAGGTTAAATAAAATCACGAGCATTATTAAGTATATCAGTGTATTCGAAAGAGCTTGGTGAAAGCGGATGACCTTCTTTTTCACTGCGAGGGTTAAGTCACGACCAGGTCACTGGATAGTTAAAAGTTAATTTCAAGTCGAAAAGGTTTGGATTATTATTTTATTTTAATGTGATTTGTCACTTTAAAGTGAAAAAAAGTAATAGTTGAGAGATAATTTTGTCTTCTTTCATACTGTTTTTTTTTTTGTTGTTGTTGTTTATTGTATTTGTACTTGCATACACGCATAAGGGCTATTTACCATAAATAATGTCTACCCATACAAATCAAAGCCTATATTAGTATTTACCTATTTAACCGTAATTGATGTTGATGACTTTATTTAAAAAATAGAACTTGCTAAAAAACACTTCTGTTCATATGTTCTTATCGTCTCACACAGTCGTATTTTTTTTCTCAGCTCAGCGCTGCTGAATGGGGTCAAGCAGAAACAACATATAACCTCTATGAGGTGCTTTTCAAGGTCCACAAGGTATGCCTGGTGTTTTTGCTGTCGGGGCATGAAACGAAATTGTCTTGATTGCCCATGTTTTTTTTGTTTTTTGAAGGAGGCAGAGGTGTTTTAATTCTCCAGATTTACAATACTACAGTGAAACTCCTCTACAACGAAATCATGTTTGCAGCAAGAAATGTTTCACAATAGGGGGTTTTTCACTGTAGCAAATTTGATCTCAGATGTAAGCACACACACACACACACACACACACACACACACACACACACGTGTATTCTATTTTTATTCCAATAGTGCATAAGTATGAGCACACACTTATTTGACACTTCATATTGTCAGTGTAGAAAGAAAAACAGGGAAAGAAATTGCAAAATTTACGATCAGCATTCACTTTCCCTTACATCAATTTCTTGGATAATATCTTTTATTTTGCTTCCTCCGTCTTTCATTTTGATCACTTTTACCCTCTCTTCCAGCATCAGCGCTCTTCTTGTCTTAGCTGCTTGACATCCAAAGGTCCGTTTTGTAGCCATTTTAGCAATGCAACGTTCATGCTGCGTCTGAATCTAACAATAACAAATACTTCCTGGACCCGGTGGCTTTTCTTTCCACCATCTCACTGTCTCTAACTCGACCTCCCCTCGATCGCCACCCAAGACAGCGTTGCTCAGCTGATGTCATGCAGTGAACTTTTAAGCCAGGCACGGGACGCTTCGTAGTCTTCGATGGCCATAGTTAGGGCGATGGAACTCGCCTTCTCTCTAATTAGCGCTCCAGTTAGCGTAATGTTTTTAGCATGAAAACAAGTAAAGCATTCGAGGAAACGTTCGTTTATTTGAATGTCCGTCGAACCATAAGCAATTTACTCTGAGCAGCTAATCGGATGCATTCCACTCTATCTTCCACGGATCTAGCTACAGTATCTACATACATAGACAGTGAGGTCCCTCTTGGCCAATCGGAGGCCAAGATGATGCTCGGTAAGCCAATGGCAGAGCAGCTATGAGTATGTTGCATTCAGGAAACTCGCAGCTGTGACCGAAATAAACATCGTTCACTATGTAAACCAGTGTGGTGGTCGCTGTTGCCGTTTCCGAACAAAGCAGTAGAGGTCGCTGGTGGATTAGACTTTGTTGTAGTGAATGTCTTCGCGAGGCAGGAGCAGAGAAAATGATTTCATATAACGCAACATGTTTTTTTTTTTCATCGTATGGGGGGCAGGAGAATGGGAATGGTGTTAATGCATGAAGACTTTTTCACATTAGGGGGTATTTTCGCCCATGTAGGTTTTCCTTCTCGAGGAGTTTCACTGTATTATGACAAAAAAAATTCTACAATACCTTTGCAACAAAGGAATTTTATTTTTCAACATACAGCTACATTCCATTTTGTCTCAATTTCTTCAAAACAATTGGGATGGGGTGGGGGGGATAAAAAGACACCATAAAACCAAAGAAATGAAAAACAAACTTGTGGAATTAATCTTTTAGATCAGGACTGTCAAACTCACAGGCCACAACGTTGTGACCATTTCCCTTGGAGGGCCGTTATGACTGTGAAAACATATAAAGAAGTCAAGAATAATGGTTCATTGAACGATTGTTAAATTAGTGCAGTGGTTCCTAACCTTGTTGGAGGGCACCAAACCCAACCAGTTCATGTGCACATTCACTGAA
>CAAKHF010014607.1:0-17350 GCA_901007745.1 Hippocampus kuda
TTTGTTTTGTCACTTTGTGTTTGTTGTTACGTCGTGTGGACCTGATGTGGACTTTTTTCAGCATTGTTTGGCCACGACATTCATCAAGGAGGAGACTCTGTGCTTGGTGGTTGCGCCTTCTCGGCAGCATGGATATACCAGCACTGTTTTTGACTGGGAGGAATGTCGGCACCATTTGACTGTCGTTGCTGGACAGTCCCGGGGCGCTTGTGTCTTGCGCCTGTAATGGGCAGCATTTTTCACAGCCCCGCTTTGTTCAGCGGAGAGATCGGTGCTGTTGAACGGTCTGCGGCTGGATGGATGTCAGGCTTGAGGAGCCGACGATGACAAGAAAGGAGCGTTAGCGCGGAGCGCCAATGCGGATTTGGAACTGGGAGTCGCGGCTTGGAGTTTGAGGCGGATTACGTGGGACAGGAGAAGTGAACTACTCTCTTTTCGTCAATGGACGCTACAGCTTCGTGTTTGCTTTCAAAACTTAGCTTGTAGCAGACGTGTGCACAGTTTCAGCATGACGTCTCTGATCCACTGGTGAAAGGACACTTTGATCCTCTCCTCTTTCATCTATAACTGCTTCAGACAACAAAGTGTATGCAGAAAAGTGGTGAAGATTGCACGACTGTCTTGTGTCCTATGTGTTGTGTTATTTTTGTTATTTTGACTTCAAAATGGCGCCGCGAGAGTGGCTGCCTTTCCAGCAGCTCCTATATTTTGTTGTTCTACTTCTTCCTTTCATAACTTTGCTGCTGTGAATTGGGAATTTCTCCATTGTGAGACTAATAAAGGTTTTCTTATCTTATCTTATCTTATATGCTGTGTGATAAAATTGCACATTTTAGAATGATCTTGTAGGCATCGAGTCAGTGTCAGAATCTTCATCTATGCAAGGATTACTGTATGTCAGCAAAGGAGAAGTGCTCACTAACACAGATGTATACACATTTGTGTAAAAATCTTTGAGAGAAATAGGCCTTTTGTGTGCACAGAAAAAGTGTTAGATCTATGAGTTTAGTTCATGAAAAATGGGTACATAAGCCAAAGCATTGCGTTTATATTTTTGTACATTATATTTTAGGTCTGTTTCTCTCTCCCTGTCGCTGACTACTCCTGGAGGCAATGACCTTTGCTGTAATATTTCCATAGACATGTTGTTAATAGACAGCACTGACCTATAAGTGTGGTCACGGCTGACATCAAGAATTATATAACAACCACCGTCACCATGCATGAGGGGTGGAACATCAACAACAACAATACTTGATCCTTTAAACACATTTCCGTTCCAGGGCAGTTCTTTATTTATATTTAAATAATAATTGGATGAGGTAATTCCAGTTTAAGATTGAAAATACAGTGTTGGCAAATCGTTTTTTTATTTGCGTACTAAAAACAGTCATGTGCTCACCAGATTCGACTGCCTCACTACGTACGCATTTGTGTTCGAACCATATTGCAGCCACACATCTTTGAGTGCAGCTCAGTCCCCACGGTCAAAAAGTCAAGTTAGCAGTGGCAACAATTGCTTGTTTTTTCAAATAGTTTTTTTAGGTTATTACATTGTTTTCAAAAATAATTTAAGTAATTGTTCACGTATTCAATTAATAGGATTCATGAAAAGTTGCTCCACATACCCGATGATTAATGGTCAATCAATATTTGGCGTGACCATTAATAGGGCACATTAACTGTAATCCCATATTGGCTTGGATGAATGAGCAGCCTAAATTGCATTTACCTTCAAGAGCACTCCCCCCAATAATTCTCTGTTACCAAGAATAGACTTCAAGATAAGATAAGATAAGATAAGTTAATCCTTTATTTGTCCCACACTGGGGAAATTTACAGCCTTCAGCAGCAAGATTGTAGGTAGAAAGAAGAGAAAAGTTTAAGAGAAAAGAAAACACAGTTCAATTAAGTGCAATATAAATACAAATATGGATAAGGTCAATAAGTACAAGTAATTTAAGTAAAATACAATCAAGTACATTTTATACATTTTATTTTTATGTAATGTATTTTATTTATTTATTTTTTTTAATTTTATGACCTTGAGTGCAGAGTTTCCCAAACTTGGGGTCGGCTCCAAAAAATAGGGACATTTTTAACATGTTGTAGTTGTCAGAGAAAAAAATAAATAAAACAAACCTATTTTATTATTATAAGATATTTTATTGGTCATAAAGCAGACATTTTGGGGGAAAATTGTATTTTACCCATTTCGTTCTTCAGTAGTAGCTGACAGATATATGTTGATGTTAAAGAATTATGCCTTGTTCAGGGTGTAGACCATATTCATAATTTGCGGTCTTGAGCAGAAAATATTGAGAGAATGAAATGAGATCACTTTTCAGTCATCCTCCATTAATCAAAAGTTCCTTGTTAAGTTACAAAAGGTCTTCAACATCATCTCTACGAGGATACACGACTTCCATTAGCCATGAAAATCTGATTACCGAAAAAACATGGGAACTTAATGGCACTCATTGTTATGCACTGTCACTTCACCCAACATGCTGCTGAATATCAAGAAGGTCCAGATGAATCGCACATGTGCGAAACACTCTGAGGATAGCAAAGAGAATTCCTCAATGTCACACCAAGATTACTAAAATCGAAATCCCTTTCGGCTCTAATGTGCTGGATTAAGAAAAAAAAAGTGATATTTATCCAGATGTCTGGATATAAAAATCGCAATGTATTAGTTAGAAATTGTTCATTTTTATGTATCTTTGCCAAGGTTAACTTGTTTAATCCTCAAAACTAAGAGGTAACCTTTCTCAATCTATACCAGAGGTTCCCAACCGGGCCGCACAGAAAGAATACATAATTTACATTACTTTCGTTTTATTCCTTTCGGAATCTGAAAGATGTTTTATTTTCAAAAATGATTGGATTCTCTGCTACATTCGTCTACAAGCAGGGGTGTCGAACTAATTTTTGTAGTGGGCCAAATTGTAGTTACGGATTCCCTTTCGCGGGCCACATAAAATGATGTGGCGGGCCAGATCTGGCCCCCGAGACTTGGCTTTGACACCTCTGGTCTGCAGTATGTCCCTCTTGACGCAGGTCAAGGCGTACTTCCCGGTCACGTAATAGGTTACCGCTAAAATGAAACCAAGGAGCTCGCAAAATGAATAAAAAACAAACATCTTCGGAAAGTTTCTTTAGGAAGGGGAAAAGGCCCAGCCAGGAGACAGAAGAGGAGCCTACGACTTTCAAGAAAGAGACGGCTACATTTTATAGACAGTATCAGGAGTCCTACTTAAAATACGGGTTGATCACAACGGGAGATTCCCACGCACCAAGCCCAGTCTGCATAATATCCGCCGATGGTGAGTCGAATTTTTCATGCACTTTGTATTTGCGGTGTATCTTATTTTGAAGGCACGTTTAAAGGTTACCATAGCGACCTGAGAGTGTTGTGGCCAGATAGGACATTCCTCGCGTCATGATTCATGTTTATTGTTATGTTAAGAAAATACCACAGTTTTCATGCAGGTCATATCATATTATTTTGTTGTATTTATCCGGCCGGCCTTTAAAGGCCGGTCCCTGAAAATATTGTCTGACATTAAACTGGTACGTGAGGCAAAAAAGGTTGGGGACCCCTGATCTATACTGCAAAAATGGTATGTTGAACTCATTAAATTTTATTTCGTCAAGTGGCTGCACAGAATAAAGTCATCTGGCTCCAGATCCATTTTTTAAGTACTCTTCTTCAAAAATGTATTTGGGTCCAGATGATTTCATTATGCAAAGACAACGCCCCCCCCAATGCAAAATGTTCCCCTCGCACTCAGTCACATTTCTGCCGGTTGCTTCCCCTTCGTTCACACCGCTCTCGTGATTGTATAACAAATTTTCCTGTTTTCAGTTTTTTTAGACCTCATTTATTGGTTGTTGATTTTGTCACGTCACCGCAAAGTCTGAAAGACTTGTGATCGTATCACACACATTTGATATTGTCATAAGACCAAGACTAAGACCAAGATCTGATCTAAAACAGCCGAGTTTTCCACCTGACACTAAATAATCCTAAATGATTAAACACTAAAACTTCCTTCTGACTTTAGGTTTTTAGTCTGAGAGTGTGAAAATCATAAGTTCTTATAAGCCCGACACAAGTCATCTTTTCCTTTTGACTTAAGCGTAAGGGGTCACCACAGGGCGTTATCCTTTACATTAATCTTTTCCATCCAAGCCTATCTTCCGCACCCTTCTGTCCAGCGCCAGGGCTTTCCTCTGGTGGTCTCCTTAGCTCTGTCCCCAAAACATTGAACCTTGGTTGTCTCTCTGATGAGCTGATTTCTAATCCTCTCCACACTGGTCACTCCAAGAGAAAATCTCAACATCTTCATTTCTGCACCATCCAACTGTTGTCTCTTCAGTGCCACTGTTTCTAAGGCATAAATGGATGGCCTCAGCACTGTTTTATAAAGCATCCCCTTGATCCTAGTCGAAACTCTTTCATCACACAGCACACCTGCCATGCTCCACTCATTCCAACCTGCTTGCATCTGTTTCTTCATCTCCTTCCCACGAACTCAATTGCTCTGGACTGTTGACTCCCAAGTATTCCAAGTCCTCCATCCTTGCTATCTCGTCTCCCTGTAGCTTCACTCTTCCCCCTCCACCGCTCTCATTCATGCACATCTTCATTGCTCTTCTGTCCTGTGCATGCCTCCACCTTTGTGAAAGTTCCCCCACCTTCTACCTGCTGTTACTGCAGATCACCATATCATCTGTAACCATCATGAGTCGTGGGATTTCCAGTCTAACCACATCTGTCAGCCTATTCATCACCATTGCAAACAGGAACTTGCTCAGAGCACAGCTCTGATACATGTTTTGTACTAATCTGGCATACTGTTCCAGGACTTCAGACTATGCCATGCAGTAGAACAGTACTCTGATTACAGTCATGCTTTCTCTCGATATGCAAAGATGCAGTGCAACTTCTTCTACGCTTCTCAGTAGAACTTGGTCAAAAAAAAAAAATTCTACAACCACCTTCCTGAGATTATTCCATACCTCAACAGAATATGTCATCACAGCCAACTATCTTTTACATTTTTCATCCTCTTCGTGACTTTCTATATTCACCCTTATTAATCATTGCTACTTCCTGGTCCACAACAATAGCCTCTTTTAATCTTCCCTCTTATTTATTCATCGACCCCTCAAAGAATTCTTTCCATCTATCCCACACACTGCTGACACCAGCCACAACGCCTTTCCATCCTTCAGCATTCGATCAGATACACACTCTTGCCGTCACTCTGCCTGCCCAACCTGTATAGCTCCTTCTCTGTTTCTTTCCAGTCGAACATGGCAGACATGATATGCCTCTTGGTTGCCCTTTGCCACATTTACTATCATTTTACATTTCCCCGTATTCTCATCTCCTCTCCTCAGTCTTCTAATGGAGCACCTTTAACTTGTAAATGAAGGTAGCACTCTACGGACATTTAAATTTTAACATTCATAACATACAATTAATCAATAACGTTAGTGGCCTGTTTTAGCACAGTACAATGTTTCTGGTCGATTTCACTAAAAGACATAATTTGACGGACTGACATAGAAACAAATGATTATAAATTCTACTCGGTAATGGCAATTAGTGGGAACCCTGTTTTTCTCTTTAACGAGCTTGCCAGTCTCAGCTTGTGTATCATTGCCTTGCACGTTGTAAAACCGAATATCATAGTGAGGCTCCTAAAAAAAATTATGCTTTTTTCAGTTTCACTGTTTCTATTTTCACTTTCACTTTTAGTGTATTTCAAAATGCACTTGTATATTTTACAGATGAGTGGAGTCTTATTTTTTGTAAAATATTTCCATACGCTTGTAGCATAGTCTGTACATGTGATGCACTGCAACAACTGTTCTGACACAGTGCTGCAAAGCTATAAAAAAAAAATGTTATAATGTTGGTTGGCGCATGTGGTATGAATAAAGTTGTCTTTATCATACAGTTGTTGCCAGCATATTATCGGACCTGACATTTTGGCAATAAAGATTGAGCTCCACTTTGCGCTACTGTCCTGGTTCTTCTGCAAGTCCCGTTGTCCAAACGTTCGGAATATCCGAGACTGGCTATGCTAATCGCTATTCTAATCCACAGCCATTTTATTTTTGTACCGTCGGTCCTGTGTAAATTGTCCAATTCGAAAAGAAGATGCTGAAAATGGCAAACCTTGAGATTAGTGCTTAGTCCACTTCAGCCTTTAAACGTCAATGAGGAGTAGTAAAGTTGACTGATTCAATTCAAATTCCACCCCTATTAATCCCTGTTTATAGTGAAATATACCAAAAAACAAAAAACAACTATCTTTTGAGACTGATAAGAAGGCCTAATGAGACGTCTAATAGAATTCAATCACACAGAGGTAAGAAGTAGTTAAAAGCTGAGTCATCCTTCAGAAATACTGATGTACAAAGGCCGTAAAAAAATCCAAAGAAAATACTGTATGTGCAAGTGATGCCACGTGCGACGGTGTATTAAGCAGCAAGGCTTTTTCAAGGCATATCTTTGTAAGCAACGGGCTCGCCGTACATCGGATTTACTTTAACAATCAACACATGCAAATGTGAAATATTATCAGCGGTGTCTTTCCTACTTGGCGCCACTGCAGAGTCCACTTGGTGAGAATATATCAGGGATAATGCAGGCCATCAGAGAAGCTGTTAGGTCTTTGGGCCAATGGTCCATGAGCTCTTTAATGAGGACTTCTCCCTCTGCAGCTCGAAGGGCCATCTGGCTAACAGCAGCTGCTCGCCATGGCATCTGATAGCATGTGGCCCTCCTAGCTGAGGGCAATTGTAAGTGTAGCACCATTTTATGGTAGCTATACGATTAAAATCTCCCAGGATATGCAATGTAGTCACATTAGTAAGTCTCAGCCCAATTCACCGAACTTTCTTTTTTCTTCATCCCACACTGACACTGTTGTTTTAAGAATGTAGGACTGCACTTTTTAAATGGGGATGGAAATACTTCTACCGCTGCGCAGTAGTAAATATTTGCAGGGGGTGGGGGGTCCAACCTTGCAAAGGTGGAGAATGGCATGTTATTCCCCAATCCCAAACTCCCCCCCACCCCGCCCAAAAAAAAGAAAAAAAAATCTTTTGCAAGTTTTGTTGTTGTGCAAAAGACCGGCAGGCATGTGGCTGTTTAGTAACGTGCTCAATGAACATGGCGACAGGCTATATTATTTTTAAAATTGCTTTTAAACTTATTAATTGTACATGAGAAATAATGAAGGCATCTAATTAATTAGAGACAATATCTGAACTTTTTACATCTGCAAAGAGGCGTACATATGTGAAGTATCCCTTTAAAAGGAAGTCACTTTTGTATCCTTCAAAACTTTTGACAACGGTGATGTACAAGAAAATGTGTAACATATTGATTAAAGTGAACTGTGGTGCTTGGTGAAAATGTCACATAATAGACATAAGATGGGCAGGCTGCTCTGCAGTACAATATGAGAATGTCAAGACACAAAAAAGAGCAAAGTGCCCCCGTTTCTTTCAACACTGGAATTGGAAGATATGAAGTCAAAAGCCCTGCATCAATATACTGTAATTATGGGTGACAAGACACGTTTCTCTTGCAACCAGCCAATCCATACTTCTCTCAAATGCAATCCAAGACACAAAAGGAGAGTGCTGGATGCCCACACAGACTTTGTGTTTAACGAGGCAAAACCACACAAGTTCCATTTCAGGACCTGGTTTCTTGGCGGAACCACAGGCAATATTTTCCGAATTTCTTTGTCAATTTTTTGCCGAAAGGGTCCTCTCTCCTCTTTTCACGGCTTTGTAAAAAAACTAGACACCAAAGTGTGCTGAAGTTGAGACTTGATCAACATTTGCCTGAGTGTGAAATGGAGCAAAGCTTAGCATCTGGAAAGAGCAAAAAATTGTTCCCACAAGGTGGATCAGCAGAACCACTGGAAAGTCAGGCCAGTTTGCACAGCGCCTCTCCGGAATCGTAACTGTGAATAATGTCCTCTATTTCAATAAGTGTTTGTTTCCACGCAAGAGGACACCGGTATGACTACACAAATCTTTCCACAAACAATTATTCATTTCTCCATCTATACCTTAACATTTAGGTATTTAGTGTGATCACAACCTCTTCTACTCTGCAGTGGATAATTAATCAAGGACAATTACTCTGGGGTTTACCTGTGAACTTCAACTGAAGGAATCGACGCGCTACTCATTGTCATCTAAATGAACAATGGTGTCAAGAGGTTTAATGTTTCGTGCAGCTTTGATTTCTCATGACTGGACATGACATCATGCCCTGCTTTTAATCCTGAGATCCATCAAATCTGACCTACTAAGATAACGGCTATTTTCACTCAGTCATTCTTGATAGATTTTAAAGGCAGCCAATTTAGTCCTTGTTCTTCATTGCTATTTAATGCTAGTTGGATGAGTCTAAAGCAGGGGTGTTAAACTCGTTTTTTGTCGCGGGCCATTTCGGAGTTAGGGCTTGCCTTGGAGGGCCGGTGCAAAATCTCAATGTCATTTATTACCTATGGCAATTTGACATTTTGGTACAGATTTCAGCAAGAATTATGATAGTTGACACATGATTTGCTCCCGCGGGCCGCATAAAATGATGTGGGGGGGCCGGACTTGGCCCCCGGGCCTTGACTTTGACACCTGTGGTCTAAAGCATCTGCCGAAAATATGTTCACGCACACTTCTTCTGTTCATGAAATCTCTATATGTAGTACTTATTGACACAAGGCTTACATTGTTGAGCTTTTGGTTGGCTTCGTGGGATGTCCATGTTTCAAAGTGGGCCTTGGCGCGCTCAATTGTTGGAAACACTGGGTTACTGTTTTCATTCAAAATGTGTGACACATACATAAAACAAGTAGACAATGTGTGTGCCTTCATGGAGCACAAAGGGAATTATACATTATTGTTTAAGAGGCTGAAATCCAAAGATTTGCACTTTTTAAAATCATATATAAAAATGCAAAAAAAAAAAAAAAATTCTAAATCTTTTCATGTCCTTTTCATTTGTCTCCAACAAGCTTGCTGACAAGAATAATTCAATCATTTTCTATACTGCTTATTTTTATTAACCAGGTGTCCTGGAACTTGTCCCAGCTGACTTTGGGGACAAACATAGCCAAACAATCATTTGCGCTCACAGTCACACCTAAGGACAATTCAAAGTCTTGAATGAACCTAACATGCGTGTTTTTGTCATGTGGAAGGGCACCATAGCACCCGGAGAAGACCCACGCCAACGTGGGAAGAACATGCAAACGTGTAATTAATGCTGTACCCCTCTGCATGCCACACACGAGGAAAAGAGCTTTTTAGTTACATTTTCTCCCCTTCATGAATTTTGTGTTTGGAGGTTTAATTCCAGCCAATCTCTCTATCAGTGACTGTCTGAATTCGTAATTTTCCAGGTGTGGCCAGTTTACTTTTGCATCAAATTTTCCTCTCCAGCTACAGGTTAGTTTTGAAAAAAGTAGTTATTTTTGCACCAAATGTACCTCCAGATTAGTCTGCCACCTGCGACCCTGAACAGGATAAGAGGTCTTTAAAAAAATGAATGGAAGAATTGACGTGTATACTTTATTCAGAGCAGGTATGTCATATGTCATGACCTCTTTTCATCAAGAAGAGTTTAAAATTCACATCAGACCACTAAACCGAATAAGCAGTAATTGGGTTTGCATTAAATTTACAAGTGTTTGTAACAAAACCCCTGCCTACAGCATTCAACATCTTCAATCTCAAACACCGTTTTTAAGAAAGAGACGCATACTTCTGTCAGAATAGTTTGCTCTGTGGATGGCAGATCATGTGAATAAAAGAAGAGGCAGAGTATTGTGTGTGAACTTTGCAAACAGTGGAAAGTAGGCCTGGTGTGAGACGAGTGTCTGGCAGCACTAGTAAAGAACAGAACTGCCGCCATAAAAACTGGGGGAAATGCCTGCAGAAGAGCAGATTATGAGGTCATAACACAAGTGCATTTAAGTGTTAATTATTCATTTTTTCTTCTGACATGAGTTTTAACTGCTAGTCTTTGTGATTAAGACAAAATATCTCCATTAGTATCTCCTTTGGGAGCTGGCATCCTTTAAGCCCTTTAAAGAATTGTGAATAATGATGATGCTCTCATAAAAACAATCCCGAAAGGACTGGGGGATCCTGTCTATTTTTACCCTTGCCTGCCTCTCTCAGATGAGCCGTTGTGTTCTTAAGCGGAAGCCATTTGAGTCCAGCAAGAGCCAACAACAACAATGAGCAGCTGTGAGAAATAAACAGCCATAAAATATGTTATAACCTCCCGGAGCTACAATTGCCTGATGTTCAAGTTAATGTACATTATGCGCTCTTTATGAGGTGCCGGTGTATAGACAGGAGCTGATGGTTATTTACATCAACTGCTCTTTCACACAGCTCGTTTCTAAACATCCCGGATGACTCTAAATAAACGAGGACAAAACATCATTGTACTATATTCACTTGTTTACTTCATCTGCTTTTGATGGTACTGGAGAAGTCATTGTATTCCAGTCGGTATTGAACTAATACCTAATTGGACACGCCGGCTGCTTTGTTTCAATAATCCACCTGGAGAGGGCCTGTAATTTTTGTTTAAAATATATACCTGCAAGGCGGCCCGGTAGTCCAGTGGTTAGCACGTGGACTTCGCAGTGCGGAGGTACCGGGTTCGATTCCAGCTCTGGCCTTCCTGTGTGGAGTTTGCATGTTCTCCCCGGTCCTGCGTGGGTTTTCTCCGGGTGCTCCGGTTTCCTCCCACATTCCAAAAACATGCATGGCAGGCGGATTGAACACTCTAAATTGTCCCTAGGTGTGAGTGTGAGCGTGCATGGTTGTTTGTCTCTGTGTGCCCTGTGATTGGCTGGCAACCAATTCAGGGTGTCCCCCGCCTACTGCCCAAAGACAGCTGGGATAGGCTCCAGCACCCTCCCCCCCCCCGCGACCCTAGTGAGGATGAAGCGGTTCGGAAGATGAATGAATGAATATATACCTGCAATGCTCTGTTTGTCACACATCTATTCACGAACAGAGGCCTGAAGACACGACCGATTTGACAAGTGACGAACAGCAGCAGCAAAAGTCTCCTCTGCTATTCCTTGAATGAAGAAATTCTGGCCTGCTCTGATAAAACTGCTTTGATCAAAGAATACATACTAATCCGATTGATTCATTCCATTGGTTGATGCCACATCGGTCATGTCGAAGGAAGCCGATTGGTCGGCTCTGTATGGTTTGATTTTAAGATGGTAGTGAGATTCAAATACCTGTAACAATAATACATCTTTGCACAGTTACTCTGCTAAAGTTTGTGCTGTGAAGTTTAGTATTAAATGTGGACTTTCTTTTGCTGTGCGTGCCATGTATCAGATTATTTTAAGATTAAAATTAAAAAGCACATTAGACACTAAGGATACATATTATTTTTTTGTTTTATGTAGCCTACCTACGGCAAGACTGTGCAAATTAAGCCTGTATCAAGCTGGCAGCTTCATGTTTGAATTTGGGCCAATTTCAAGTCTCTTTGGACCTAGTTACTCATTCAGCGTACACAGAGGAGCAGGAAGCAGTTGGCAGCTCCCGGCAGGTCATACGAGCATCAGAAAAAATTCTGGCATGTCAAAAATATGGTCGGCCTCAACACCAGTTTCTCAGTTTACAGCTTGATTTTTCTGAACTCCAGCCCTTTTCTTTATCATTAGAAAGTTATTTAGAATTGACAGGACTTGCGCAGTATATTTTACACTTGTAAATTCAGATGATGTGGTTCGTATCCATCCATCTATCCATTTCCAATACCAGTGGTCCCCAACCTGTTTTTTGCCACGGACTGCTTCTACAAATACATTGTTGTCGTGGACCGGCAGCCATGAAAAAAATTGTATATGTGCTGCCCAATTCTGAGGAAGCCTTATCAGTCCTTGCCAGATCCTGATAGCCTTTCAGTAATTGATCTAAATTCTGGCCATTACAAGAGTGAGATTGAGATGAAGGAATGTAATATGCCCTAAAACCGCTTTGGTGTGTCCTTTGGGGTTCTTATGAATTCAGTTGCATGGCCGAAGGCATTACAAATGCTCCCACTACTTGCCAACGATTGATGCAGAGGGTCATGGGTAGAATTAGTCTGAAGGAAGTACTGGGGTTCTTGGCTGACATTGTGCTCTGTAAAACATTAGAGGGGCATGAAACCAGGCTTAAACATGTTATCCAGCAGCTGAGAGTGAATGGGCTGAAACTCTCAACGAACAAATGCAATTTCTTTCCAAGCTCAGAGTGGTAACATCAGCCACATGGTTTGATCAGAGGGGTACAGACTGACATTTGGGTAGGCCAATTCCACCACTGAGTGATTCAAACTTGAACAAACAAGATGCCACAATAGTTTTTGGTTAAAAAAAAGCCCCCTGATGGGGTGAAGTTTGTGAGTTTGTGAGGGAATTTTGTAGATGAACATGCGACAATACAAGCAGAGGCAAATGTATAAGGACCTTGAACGAACCCTGACAAGAATGCAACATTTGCCATCTTCACAAACACTCGGAAACTTTCGCTCCTCAGTAGGATAGTGGCTTTACACGAAGGGTGTTCGACCATATTTCTGCGACTCTGTCTCAAACAAAGTAAGGTAGATTTCAAAGCACTTAAGACCACTAAAGTAATTATTGCTCTGCAATGAGGTGACACTTTGTGGATTAGCCCTGAATGTGTGGTAAAGAGAGATTCCTTTTTGTCCACAAGTTTTGCACTTGAGGCTGCCCTGCGCTGAATTCCATTTGGGCATTACTGCTGCCTTTAGAACTTGGTCACATTTCCATAACTTTTATTTTCCATGCTCGTGCTTGGGTTTGCACTGACCCTGCGCGTCCTCTGGGATATTTGATTATGCGGCTGCTGAATGCAAAAACACCTTCTTTTTGATTGAGCTCCTGCACAGAACTAGATGGGAAGCGATATTGGCAGTTTCAAGGTCCAGTTTGCAGGAAGATGTTGATGACCTCGGCGTCTATTCAGGAGATTCAAACGGTTGCTGATGGCTTTGTGGAAGGGACCACAGCTAGATAGAAGTCTCAAATATTTCAGTCATGACATGAATACATGCAGTGGCCCATGGTGAAAAAAGTCTAAATACAGAACATCGTCATGTAAAGTGTGTCCTAGTTTGAAGGTCAGGCGGCGTATGCACAGCATACAGGGATGATATGTCTTTGTGTGATGGTAAGACCTCTCCACATGCAAACCAAATGATGGAAACCTCATTATGTTTTTCTATTTTGTTACTGGAGTCAGTATCAGGAAATCGTGGCAAGGTTATTGTGTGCTTAAAGGACAAACGAATGCATCCAGAATTTTTTCTTTTTTTTTTCAATTTAAAAGCTGTAATCCTGTATCTCCCCCCCCCTTTTTTTTTGTAGACTGCTTCTTTATTTGCAGCCTATGCCCTTTCAACAACACTTAATTTCGTATTCATGTGAAGTCCTTTTTAAGGCAAGCAACCACATTTGGAAACTAAGTCATTGCCGCGCTGAGCACGCCTTTCAACGTCTCCAGTGGGAGATTTTCTGGGTAAGTGCTGAGTTAGAAACCATGTCCAGTATCATTTAAGTGCCATTAAAGGGGATGTCAACTCAAAAATTGTCTTGACAGTAATATGTTCTGTGCGCCTCCACTCGTCTAAACATGGCAACAAAATCGACTCGTTTTTAGTCATCTCATGGGTCAACCGTTTTCTGAAGGTGAGCTGTGATTGGTTGTTATCTGAGCCCTGAGCAACTGTGAGGTCATTTTCAGTCGACAGCAAGTGGCAAAATGGCAGCCTCCTGAGATAGACAAAAATGGGACGATTTGAATGCTTAACTCATAACTTAACTCATATTCCACATATACAATATGAATCCGAATGCCTTGTTTGGACTCACAGGGCAGCAGTATTATTGTAAAGTAAATATGGGGGTTACTTCCCCTTTAAATAAGTTATTTATTTAAAACACACACAGCTGAAGTAGAAGGCTTTTCGTATGTACTCATTGAAGCGAGGCAAGCTATCCATTTAAAAAAAAAATGAATTGATGTTTTCACAGTTTAAGTGTTTTTGAGCGACTTTGCAACGGTATATTTTTGTGGATATTCAACTAAGGCACTATGTTACTGCGTTTTAAAAGTGAAGTGCAAAATCAGAAATCCACAACTTAGAACAATACCTTCTTGATGTTCTTTGATGACTCTTCTTACATGTTACTTAACCTTAATACTAAGTTTGAAGCTAACAACCACTTTGTCATGGACCCCGAAGTCTACCACAAACTCATGGAAAACATAAACATTCTTTAGGACCACCTGTGGTCCAAAGTGAACACTGGAGAATGTTCTGGAAAATGGTGGCTAGTACTAGTTGTTGGCGTATCTGTACCACTTGTTTTTGTCAACTTTCCATTTGGATACCAACAACGGAGGTATACTACCGAAAGGGTGCAAACTAGAAATATGACACACAATCGAAATGTTGTGATTAAAAAAAAAAAAAAGTCTGTTGTATGAATAGGGGGCGGCCTGGTAGTCCAGTGGTTAGCACGTCGACTTCACAGTGCAGAGGTACCGGGTTCAATTCCGGCTCCGGCCTCCCTGTGTGGAGTTTGCATGTTCTCCCCGGGCCTGCGTGGGTTTTCTCCGGGTGCTCCGGTTTCCTCCCACATTCCAAAAACATGCATGGCAGGCGGATTGAACACTCATAATTGTCCCTAGGTGTGAGTGTGAGCGTGCATGGTTGTTTGTCTCTGTGTGCCCTGCGATTGGCTGGCAACCAATTCAGGGTGTCCCCCGCCTACTGCCCGAAGTCAGCTGGGATAGGCTCCAGCGCCCCCGCGACCCTCGTGAGGATAAAGCGGTTCGGAAGATGAATGAATGAATGAATGTATGTATAGGTCTGGATGTTTCATTTTCACCACTTTCACTTGCCATTGTCCTTTGGCTCAGGCTACATTTTTTTTTCACTTAGTTCCCTATTTCATCATTTTATCCTCCTTCACTCGCATCCTTTTTGCCTTGAAAATGGAAGCAGACCACACCTGGTCCTAAAACAGAGCTGCCAATCAATTTGGTACGTTGGAGTCTCTTAAAGACAGAGTTCATGAACTCGCAAGGTCCCTCGGGTCCCCTGGTGCCAGTTTGTTCCAGAAGTGCATGACTAAAAGGTTTGGGGAGGCAGCTTTAAGCTTTTATGGTCAGCCAAGTCCGGATGAGTCCGCCTGAGGATCTGGGAGCGGTGTGAAATCTCAGGACATAAAGTTCGTGTCCTCGTTTTTATGACTGATCATAAAGTTAAAAACGAGCTCTCCAGCTTGGCACCTGATTAACAGTCATTCACAGCCATTGTCTACTTGTCAACATTTGCATTCAACAAATCATGAATGTAACAATTTAAAAAAAAAAAAATTCATACATAACCTGATTGCTTGTGTTATTTTAGCTTCGACTTTTTAATAATATCGGGCTTATGAGCAGCAGCACGTTCATTTTGTTTGATGTTCTACTTTTCAACGTTTATTGAACATTCAGTTGACACAGTATGGTACAATTGTACTGTGTACAGATTGACCATTATTACTAGTAGACATAATTACAGTACAGTTGAAAAAGTAAAATTTTCACATACTTATAAAACACTCTTATATTTTAAAAATCCACAAACACATTGCATAAACTGTGTGTATTTAATACCACGTATAGTAAGGATATACAGTATACTACAATTTAAGCCATTTGACACTCAATGAACTAGTAAAAGACAATTAGGACATTTGGTAATCTACTGCATCTATGTCAACGTCTCTAAAGTATTGCTAATGTGTTTAAATTCTTCTGTTATTAATCATGCTATGCAGATAATGAATTATGACTTTATCAAATTACAGTTGTCTCTCTTTCACAGGTCTCCTGAACTTAAGAGTGTAATGCTAATGGGAATGTATTTTCCATGATATAGCATTTTAAATTGACCTGAGCGAATAGTAAATGAACCCCATCCATCTTTGTGACACTGCTCCCGCTGTACTTTCCTCCACATTTCTTTCTGGATGACCTTGCTATTGAAAGTTTGTTCATGGACTGTTGTACACCCAAAAGTGCGTTTATTTAATCACTTCATTTCAAATCAAATAAAAGCTATCATTTAACTGCCTGAACATTTGAAAGCATCTGAATAGATGATTGTGTAGCCTTGAGCTTTGCATACAATCTCACATGCAAATTAATGCAAAGCTAACAACTGACAAATATGCGAATATGCTTCATTTCCATGAAGTAGTTAATTTTCAGTTACATTTGGAAGTTTGCTGGTCTCCACTGTGGACTTTTGTGGGTTGGTGCCACAACATTTCTTGGGGATAGAAGTCAGCAGGGTTGTATCTTTACATCCCAAAACACAATGCAGTATACGAAGTACAGTATATTGTTAGAAGTCATTTGAAAGTAACTGCAGCATTCACATCTGAATTTTGTCATGTGTTGGACTACTTTCATGAATGAGGAAGAATGTTCACCAACGACAGCAAATGGATGAACCGACATGCTAAAATGTTAACACATGTAGTTGAGTATCATAATTTTGGGCGTGACACATATATGACACATTTGTTAAGTGCTTTGTTACAGCTGCAGCTGTTGTGAAGCACTATATAAATCAGAATGTATTGTATCGTATTGTATGACATTGTAAGCGGGTATAATTTGCTCTCTCTCTCTCTCTCTATATATATATTCATTCATTCATTCATTCATCTTCCGAACCGCTTCATCCTCATTAGGGTCGCGGGGGGTGCTGGAGCCTATCCCAGCTGTCTTCGGGCAGTAGGCAGGGGACACCCTGAATTGGTTGCCAGCCAATCGCAGGGCACACAGAGACAAACAACCATGCACGCCCGCACTCACACCTAGGGACAATTTAGAGTGTTCAATCCGCCTGCCATGCATGTTTTTGGAATGTGGGAGGAAACCGGAGCACCCGGAGAAAACCCACGCAAGCCCGGGGAGAACATGCAAACTCCACACAGGGAGGCCGGAGCTGGAATCGAACCCGGCACCTCTGCACTGTGAAGTCGACGTGCTAACCACTGGACTACCAGGCCGCCCCCTATTAGGAAACATGCTTTTTTATTTTTTTACTGTACTAAAATAACTTGCAGTTGCACCTCCACTACATTAGGGGGCAGTGGCGCTCTCATTGGCAGAGTTTGCGCAGGGAGCATTCTCAGGGAGGAAATATGACGAGGCGTATGTAGAGCTTGGCGTCAATGTGCCTGCGATG
>CAAKHF010014609.1:3691-20482 GCA_901007745.1 Hippocampus kuda
TGTTTCTTTATTTATTTATTTTAGTGGGGGGTGGCTGGGGGACAGGATATTGCAATTTCATTTTGATATACAATACAATACAATACATGCTGATTTATATAGTTGGTTTTGAAACTTCAACTTCAACGTTGTTGCCCCCCCCCCCAAAAAAAAAAGTTTAAAAGGTGTCACATTGTGGCCAAATGTAGAATCCTGGTCAGTAACGTTAAGGGGTTAATTCTGTATGCTAAACTAGCGATACGTCACACTTTAGCTGACGTGACTACTGCTTCTTCTATTTCGTCTTCTAGTTTGTTTTGGAGGTTGGCATATACTTTTGGAGCTTCACCGCCACTTCATTTTGCATGCGTCATCTGCCAGAACAAGGATTTACTCTTTTATAGTACCAGGATTTTACCTTTTGGCCATAATGCGATGTATGTTCTAGTTAAGGTAAGCCAGTTGAAACTAAAAACAGAAACTTTTTCTGTACTTCCAAACAGAACTCGTTTGCTGTCATCAATTCAATTAGGGAATTTTACTTGTATTCTGGAGCGACTTATGTTTTTTTCCTTCTTCATGATTCATTTTTGACTGGTGTTACTTATACTCCAGAGTAACTTGCCATCTGCAAAATACGGTAACCAGTCTCAATTTATATCCCCAAAAAGTTGAGGCTCATGGCCAATTGATCATTGAAATTATGTTGGGGCTGCTTTTAAGGGTCCTTTTCCATAAAAAAAAAAAAAGATGATATGCAATCACCTTTTTTGTCTCCTTTACCACCACAGACTTCTGGAGGAAGGAAGAGAGGCAATGTAAGTGTCAACCATTGTATTGATTTCAAACTTTTAAAATGCCGTATGACAAAAACACAAATGTTCTGTAGATGGAGACGCAAATGAATCAAATGGCACCACGACTCATCAAGAGAAAGCACAAGCGGGAGGTACGACTCTGAAAATCTCCACTTTAAACAAGTTATGGCACAACGCAACGCTTTACTCTTTGTCTTTTGCAGAGGAAACACCAATGACGTAGATGGCCCAAAACCCGAGATCACTCTCTTAACCGTTGCACACGCTTCAAGTTTTATGCTACTGTGTGTGTGTGGGTGTGTCCAAGAAAAAAGGGAAACCAGGCAATAGGACTGAAACGTGAACCCGAGACAATACCAGGAAATCCTCCAGCGTGTGCTATATTGTTGGCCAACATTGCGACACGGGTCAGCACCAGGGTGATAGGGCGACACAGGCTCTGTCATCTGAGGATGTACTTAGGTTACAGCACAACTGTGGGGTGGGAATGCACTGATGTGAGGGAGCAGATGCGGGGTGAAACGTTTGTCAATCAACAATCACATCACTGAGCAGTTCTTGGGAGCATTTTTTTTATACACCTGACTTCTTTTAACACTAATGTTTGCAACTCATTTGATGCTTCTTGTTTTTTTTTTGTTTTTGTTTTTTTGCATGTCCTTTAAATATGACAATGTTTCACCCCTTGTCAAACTACTTCGGGTTTTATGATATGCTTTTAAAGTGACACCACATCATTTGTTTTAGACTGCCTTGCACACATTCTCTTTTGTTATTCAATCTTATTTTGGTTTGCAAATGAGTCCAAGTAGATGCATCGTATATTGCTGTCTAATAAAACACTAAAACGTTGGAGCATGGTGTGTCAATTTTCCACTTGAACCATGTGAAAGCAGCCAGTCAATACATCTTGTACAATGTGTCCTCTGTAAAGAAACTGCTTCAAATGAAGGAAACGGCATCATAGCTTTCTGATTACAAGCTGTATTGCCGCATGTGGTCTTGTAACTGGCGAGTTGGCCATTGGGACACAAACTCGTTTGCTTGGTCGAATTTGTTTTATGATTGCCATGTAAAATTCAAGGCTGCAGCTGCAAAAATAGCTTCGACGGTTAAAAAAACTAACCACGCTGAGGGGTGCTGATCAGTAAAAAACAAGTCAGAAAAAGCTGACCAAACAAACAACATGGACATGCCTGTACACAAACTGAGGCTGGGGATTTGAATGTTATCTACTCGCTTTAATCATACACAAAAATACTGAAAAAATATAAACACCTGATTAAGTTTGTTTTACAACATTCAGACAAGCTCACTGATAACATAAGATACAAGGTATATTGTAACATTAACTTTAACTCACACTCTGAGTACTGTATAATCCTACTCAAAAACAGTCATGTACTCCAGTCATTGCTTCGAAACAACAACAAAAACACTTTAAAAAAAAAAAAAGCTGCAAAATGTTCCTGTTGCATTTGGAATCACTACATTCTGATAAGTGTCCAGCCTAAGTGCATGTGGGAGTAAAAGCAATAATCCTATCACCAAACATCAGAAAACCTGCAAGGCCGTGAACCGGTAACAAATGCAAATTTAAGTCTCCATAAAACAATTGTAATTTCTTCCAAAGCGTTTTCTTCTGTGTTTCCTAATTCATTGCATATTTTTCCTCTTAAAAAAAGGCTTCATAAAAATGTGCAACTATCACCATCAGCACTTGGATGACACTGAAGGGATTTTCTAAACTAAAGCGAGGTTAATGTTTGATTATTGATACAGACCTAAACTAAATCAAATGGAGTGATTTCAAGGATATAAACATCAGTTGATAGCAGCAGTTCTGTCGTGATCACAATGGAATCATTAATTCGCCGTCACTGAATCACGACAATCAAACTTGGCTCATTCGGGCCATCGCTTGAAGGTCCATCAACATTGAACTATGTCATGAAGTGCACTGAATTAAAAATGTAAAAAAAAGTAGGCTCCTGTATCAGCCAGCAGTTTGAGGCACTTGAGCATAATTATGGCTCATTAATAGGTGGTGACTGCTATGTCTGGGAATTTTTGCCATTGGACAGAGGTTCTGCCTCGGGGACCATGTTGCTGAGTTCAGTAGACTTGGGCTGTTGGTCGATTCCTTG
Source organism: Hippocampus kuda (assembly GCA_901007745.1). Lineage (NCBI taxonomy): Eukaryota > Metazoa > Chordata > Actinopteri > Syngnathiformes > Syngnathidae > Hippocampus > Hippocampus kuda. The sequence continues at coordinate 6,636 of CAAKHF010014609.1, forward strand.
CCTCCTGGGCTGCTTTCTAAAGTGACAGAAGATGACGACCACTGCGCTTGCTAAGTAGCCGACGGTCAGCAGGGCGAAGTAAATAAAGTACACAAGAAACTGTAAAGAAAAAAAGCAGAAAGGCAACAATTACACGGAGCCTAAATTAGACAAGGTTGCAAGAATAGTTTTAAAGTTGCACAAATAGGGCAACATGTCAAGTCACAGCTAGGAGGTTCTGGATTTAAATTTCGGCTCTGACTTGCAGTACCAGTCAAAAGTTTGGAGAGATCCTATAATTCAGTGTTTGTTTGTTTTTATTATTTTAAAATGTCCTGAATTGCAGATTGATACTTAAATCAAAAACATTATAAAGACATTGATGGGAGTTATTTGGTTGGTTAAAACACAATGTTTTATAATTTAGATTCCTACAGGCACCTTCTGCCCGATAACAGCTTTGCACATCTTGCTATTTTATTTTCTCATTCCGCTTTATGATGTGGATGATGTTTAATAACCAGGAATGACTTTCAGTTCACCGCTGTGCATTATCAAGAGTTAATAACTTGAATTTCTTGACCTTTTATGAGCGTTTGTCTGGTTGAATTTGAAGGTGTTTCCAAACTTTTGATCACAACTGTATGTATGAGACGAGTGCCCCCCCAAAAAAAAGATCTAAACACAACGTCAGTCCTGAGAAAACATCCATTACATGTGAGCAAATAGCATGACATCTATGAACCATGTTGTCCAAGTTCTTGTTGCGTGTCCACATACCTGGCTGTGCACATCCAAAGCCAGCCCCCTCTTGTCAGAAAAAATCAGGTTGATGACGCTCTTCAGGATGGTCCCCAGGAAAGTGTTGATGCCAAAAACCAAGGCACAAAGCTCCTTGGTGAGCGACGACGCAATCTGGAAACTGCACATCAAATCCCCCCCTCCATCAGACCCACCATGGTTGTCCTTGGGCCATTTGATATGCAAATATGACTGCAGCGCACTCACGTAGCAATAGGCACCAGGAACTGGTAGAAGCTCCTGAAGAGTACGTAGGCCACATAACAGACCCAGATGTTGTCAGTGGTGCCCATGAGGAGCAGCAGGCCAGCTTGCACTGCTGTGATCACACCAATGACAAGCTCTGACCAGATATTCCAGCGGATTTTAACAAAGCCTGCGATGAAGGCGGTCAAGGCACCTGAAAAGAAGCAGAAGATTTCAGTCAGTGTAGATTAAAAAAAAAAAAAATGGTTCGAGAGAGGCCACGATGTGAAAAGACAGTACACATATTGTCCCCATTTATTTGGATTTGTAACATAGTGTCCACTCATGGTTTGCGATTTACAAATGTGTCTCTTCATCTTTTTTTTGTTGTTGTTTTTGTTTTTTTAGTTCTTTCTTCAATGCACTAAGATGCCACAATATGCCAAAGCCCTGGCTCAAAATAAAACAGTATTTTGTGTCAAGGAAGTACTGTATGTGAATGTGAAGTTATGGAGAATCTTTACTGTACAGAGCAAGCACACTTCTGGTGCATGGTTTATTTATGTTTTTTTTAAATTTTATTTATTTTAATGAAATCGTCAGGAAGCCAATTTTTTTTAAAGGTAGTGCCATAAGAGAGTGTTGACTTTGACATGACATTTTTATGTTGTTTTAATTATAGCAGTGGTTCTTAACCTTGTTAGAGGTACCAAACCCAACCAGTTCATATGCACATTTACCGAACCCTTCATTAGTGAAAAATAAAAATATGATTTTTTTTTTTTTACAAATTCAAGACATAAAAAAAATGCATTTATTAAAAACAGAAAAAAGTCAAGACAATTAGTTTAAGTATAAAGTATAAGTTTTTTAATTGTGCACAAAATGAACCAGCCGGTGATGGCCAAGCGGGCATGTCAGAACTAATTGACATGTTGAGTCGTGTCATAGCCTCCATGACAGAGGCTCTGTCGAACCCCTGAGACTGATTCACCGAACCCTTTCGGTTCGATCGAACCCAGGTTAAGAACTACTGAATTATAGTCTTCAGACTAAAATTGATTAAAGATTTAGTCATCTGTTTTTTTTTTTTCAGATTTAGTCCAATTTGAGTCGCTTAAAAACAGAGCAATTTTAGTCAATTAAATTAATAATTACTATGTTTTCCTTGAGCATACATACAAAATTTAATGCAGCAAACTATACCAAAACCGTGAAAACTATCACGTAACGACGTGATACTGATGTAAAAATGTGAAAAATGATCATGTCAAAATGTGAAAATCATCAATGTAAAAACGTGATAGCCTACTAGCCGCGTAAAAACTTGCCATGTTGAAACAGAGTGGATAAGCTCGCTCATTTAAATGATTTCATTAAGTTCTTTGTCATGCTTGGGTTGAGACACGGCGAGATTTTAGGTTGAATGCCATTGCATTCGGATGTAATACAGAAGCACCGGCCACACACTAAGATGGGTTTGATATGATATTCATCTGTTTTGGTATCATATTGTAGCCGTTTAGAATATTTTGAGGGAGTGTCAATTACCCAAATTTTTTTTTTTTTTTTTTGGAAATAAATTTCATTTACAAAGTGCATGCTTTTTTTTTTTTTTTTTATGGCACTTTGATGATTTTTGTACGATGGTGATGAATATAAAATTCAATTCCTGACACTGAGGGGACGACACTGGTGGTTGTATTCATTAACAGCAAACTTGCAGGGTAACACTCCAAATTGCTTACTGAGTAAAGTAGATGCAGCCTCCACGGCACCATTGTAGACATTCTTGTTCTCCGTGGCCGGGTAGACTTTGCTCCACAGGATGTGGACGTAGAATAACACCAGGTAGTATCCTGTGGAGTTGAAGATCCACCATAGGGACCACAGTCGCGTGTTGGATTTTTTCACCACAGTTCTCAGCTCCATCAGCATCTGCACAAAAAGGGAATCCTTCCAGCGGGACGCCGAGCACGGGGAGACGGCTGTGGTCAATTCGTCCTCCGTCGAGTTCATCTTGTACAATTCCGCTTTGGTGGCTAACTGAGTGGCCGTTTCGCTGGGCGCCTGTTTCCGCGCCTGGTTGAAAAACAAGGAGCGCTTCGGCCAGGGCAGGCACAGCGACAGCAGCAGACCAAAGCTGACGAAGCCCAAAGATATTGCACTGAGGGTCTTGTAGCGGATTTGTCCCACTGAAATGAAAAGTTGGCCCAGCACGGAGCTGGTAAACACTCCCAAGAGGATGGAGGTGCGCGAGTAGCTGGCCACGCGTTGATAGAGGTTCAGGCTGACCAGGGAAAAGATGTAGGAGGAATAGGCCACGCGACACGCCATTGTGACACCATAGAAGAATTCCATGAACTGCATCTGAAGGAGGGAGGTGCCGAGGAACAGAATGAGCCAGATGACCACCTGGCTGATGCCCTGAATGACCAGAACTGGCTTGTAGCGCAGAAGATCAGTCAGCAGGAAGGCAGGTACCAGTACTGCCATGTAGGAGTACGTCAGCACAGGCGTAATCTCATTGGTCACCTAAAAAAAATACAAAAAAATGAAAGACGGCTTGATTCAGATCCAGAAACCGTTTTCTCCTGTGGAGGATTTTAAGAGCCATTTAGTTGTGTTTTGTAGGTCCCAACCGACATGGATTTTTTTTTTTTTTTTTTTAGGCTAAAGCAGATTCCCATATTAGGCAAAATGCATTTCCAATAACCAGTTAATCATTAGATTAATTTAAAAACCTATCAACTTCCTTTTCAGTCCCATAATCCTTACAACAATAAAGATATGAGCATTTAACTGTTTTACAATGCATCATCCTTTATTTGTTTGGCTTGACAACAGATGAAAAATGTGATAGAGAGGATGTTCAATGTTATTATCTTTGTCTTGTGTCGTAAAGTGGTAATTAGATAAGTCGAGAAGAAGATAAGATGTATTCTCATGCCCACATAGTTTGCTGTATCCCATTTCAATAACAAACATTTAGCACTGACCCACTGTGAGAAGTGCGAGCCTTAACTGCGGTAAGATCAGTTCATCATGGGAAAATTGTTGATTTCAGCAGGCTTTGAAACCGAAACTGCAAAGGTTTCTTGGGTGTTCTCTTACAGACATTTGCACAAATAACTTTTTTACATCCTTGATTACGACTTCAAATGAATTGCAAACGCAAATTCAACAAAGTTCAATCAACTCTGAGGAAACAACCGACCTGCTGCCTGGTAAAATTCTTTTCAGTGCTGAGCAGATATGGTGTAATGAAGGGCTCTCCAGGCTTGATGGATGACATAAACCCATAGAAACACAAGAAGATCACAGCCCATATCCACTTCCTGGGCTCCTCTGGGAGAGCTTGAGAGGCGGTCGGCTCCTCTGAAGTGCACGTTGCGCTCTCTAAATCTCCATCAATGTTTCCTTCAATGGCTTCAGCTGCAGGCACCTTCAGGTCCATCTCATTCTCTTGCTCTGCTGTGCTATCTGAAACCATTATGTCAGCAGATCGGGGGGAACTCACAAGTAAAATTGCAGTGTGAGATCACCAAGTGTTTTGGTGCCAAGTTCATTCAGTCCTTGAATGGGTCAAGTTGAAATGCGTGGTTCCTTGTCAAGGCTTCAAGCTTCCTTCCGTCCCCAACAAACAGTTTATGTAATGTGCTGCGAAAGTGGTTAAAATGCTACACGCTGGCAGCCTCACAGAGAAGAATGTTGACCTTTGCTCCATTATGCACTGTGTCAATGCACACCAGCAACTGCGCAGACATTGGGTAATTGTCATTGTCCACCTGGAAACACACAGTAATAACATTAGAACCATTCAGACAGTGACAATGAGGAATTAAAACATTTGACCCTCCAATCATGTCCAATTCATGGGTACACTAAAGAGTGGCACAATATGAACTGCTGCATGCTTTACTTATTTATTTATTTACTTACTTACTGACTTACTTATTTATTTATTTATTTTTACACTTCGACACCATTTTAGCCCTTTGTGTCACTGCAATTAATAATGTAATGTGAATTCAAAATATATTGAAACATAAAATAACGAGCCCGGGTGACGGTTTTTTTTTAAATAACAATGGCTGGGTCAATTTGACATGAGGGTTAAAAAGATGTAAGGCATTTTTGTCTAACAGCTGTGGTAAATAATGCAATTTACATAAGAGAGAAACAAGATTTGTCATACTGTATTTGTCACACTACGTGACTTAAATAAACAACCGGAGCAAACAAGTTACACAAGCGTTCGCACGTTTCCTTAAACGGCAACTTATAACGCTGCCAATTTGGTCTTTTTCACGATTAAGTCATGCGTGATAGAACCTTTACCACCGACTAGAGAATAAACAGTAAATAAAACACAAAGCAGCTAGCTGGCTTGCTGGCTAACAACGATGTATGAAAAATGCTAAATTTATATCACCTGTTCATACAATTGCAAGACACGTTATTCACAGTTGGAAATTGATTTGCAACAATTTCGCTTGCCAGAGTTTAGCATTCTGCATGTGAATCATAAATTAGAAGTGCGTTTAACTTAAAACACGTTTACATACCTCGTGTGTGTTACAGCAGAATCAGCGGCGCCCGTTGGTCGAACGCCCTACTTTTTCCATCGTACTGACTTTTGGGAAATGAAGTATCACAGTGTAAAATGGCTTGTAGAAAACTACAAGCGCTACAGCTTTCGCTAGGTGGCAGCAGTGTAGCGAGACATACACGCAGAGACGCACAGACGCGCACACACTGACGCACATACGCGCATACCCCAACACATGCTAATATTGTTGTTAAAATGTTAATAAGAAATATAATAAGAAATAAGCCAAAAGACAGGGTTCAAAGTTCTGCTCTCTAAAGTGTGTAAAATGTGTGTAATTTTTTTTTCAATAATCATTGGTTAAAAAAAAACAAAACACTTTCAACAATTTGGACAAACATTTTTATATAATGATAGGTGAGGTCATCGCTAATTGTATTCCACAGGGCGCGCCTCCTCTGCCGGAGGCTGCCATGTTTTGCCGCCATCTTTCTGCTACTGCTACCCAAAGAAGACAAACTTAGTGAACGTAGTCTCTCAACATGAAGACTACAGCATGTGTAACAGAAGCCAGGTACCTGGTTCATCCCTTGAAGAAGTACCACAATTTTTTTTTTTTTTTTTTGGAATGACTTTGTGTTGCATGCACCTCTGCTAAATATTATGGTGGTAGGGTTGCGATGTGAGAATCTGTGTGACACCATAGTGCGCATGCTTCAAATACACGAGTTTCGAGTTTTGGTCGTTTCAGTAGTTTCATATCGTTTCGTTAGTTCAACACGAGATGACACTAAATTCTACACGCTGTACCTTTAACAAAGTGTTTCGCTTGCAAGTTACTCAATTTTACACGCCAAGCTTTCTAACTTTTGGTTTGAATAACAACATATAAATTATAACAGGATGTTTTAATCATCTACTCAACCGTTATGCTAATAAGGGGGGTTTTCTGTGTGGAATATTCTTACATATATTGTGGTATATTGTCAAAACAGGTATTGTACATGAATTACTTTGTTGTTGTTTTTACTTTTATACATAAGTACATCTCAAAGTATTCACTTTTTCATCTTTTGCTTACCGCTTCACATTAATTGACAATAAAGTTTTATCCAATCCATTTCATTCAAAATGTGTCATCCATTTAATGCTGAGATTCTCCAATGGCGGTACAAGTATCCCAAGTACACAATTTAGTTGTTCACGAAGTTCAGTAAATTTGCTTTTAATGTTTGAAAACTGTTTATTTGTAAACATTTACTTTTGTACAGTGACGATTAATTGACAACATATTGATATGAAATTCATCAACAATGATTCTTATCAATTGATTAATCATTTAGAGACCTTGTTTAACCTATAATTATCCAAATCCTAGGAAATTCAGGCTTTCAACATTACATTGTCTCTGATTTCTGTAGTCCCCCATGAAAGCAGACTGCTGAGCTTTGTGTTTAATCTAAATCCTGTGTAAGACTTTTGCAAACATCTGCTTTTATTTTGACAGTGATTTTTTTTGTGCCAGTTTTCTGATATTTTAGGGACAAAACCAATAACTGAATCACAATGTGTCCAGTTTTTAATGAAATGATAGCAGTTAAAAATGTTTAAAACAACACACAGATGAATTAATAATCACATTTATAGTTTGTTACAGCCCTAGTGTATTTTTTATGAACCATTTTAAGTACTGATTTTCTTATTGTATTTTCCTATACTGTATTTAGTTCTAAGGAGGTAATTGGAGACATAAAAGGGTGGAATTTGGTGGGGGGAAATTCACTGGTCAAATGTGCCTCTTTTTTGTCATTCTAATTTTATTACAGGCAACACTGCGGACTACCATGGGGTTCAGAGTGCAAAATACGCGGAAGTGGTAGGCGGAAGAAGTCTCGGCGGAAGCGGTCTGTTCTGTCAAGGGAGGAAACATTAAGCACTATTTGATTCAACTAGCGTAACTTAACCCAATTGCAGCGATTCTCTGTCCTCTTCGTCGACGCCACCACCCACTGCGATGATCCTGTTAGAAATCAATAACCGCATTATAGAAGAGACCCTGTCGTTGAAGTTCGACAGCGCATCAAACGGGTGAGAATCATCGTTACACCTGGCTAGCCTTGCTAACGCGGGCTAGCTTCCCTTTAGCGGTTCCGTAATTGTACCCGCCGTAATTAATGGTAGGGCCGTAATTAATGGGAGGGGAGTTTGGTGGAGCTGGTGCACGCATACAGACCCGGAAGAGCCAGGAAAGTGGCGTTCTAGTGGGAGAAATGTCTAAATAAGAAACTGAATGACCGTGGCGATCGGCTACGACTGCTTTGCTTCTAGCTGGGGTGTGTCTCAACGATCGATGTGTCAAACCCTTACATCAAACCTCGCTTGAAGCATCTTAAAACAGGAAGCAAAACTCTGATTATAAATCCGTTTGACACCGTTGGCTTCATAAATACATTACAAAAACACAAAATAGAAAACAGAATACATCATATGTGGTGGGCGCAATTCGATGCAGCGAGCTAACTGGTGTCTTCGACGTTTTTTTTTTTTTTTTGAGGGGGACTGTTTGATGTTTGATGCTTTGTGTTGATACCGAAGCAAACACCAAATACGATTTATTAACTGTGCTTGCGTTTGTCTCCAATAACAATAAACAAACCGTCCGTGCCTGCCAGAGCACGATCAAACGTATGAACTAGATGGCATTTCTTTACAGCTTCCGCATTCCTGAAGTCAAGCTGAGTCAAGCCCACTACAAAGCCAGATGCAATCTGTTGGAACCTTAACTGAGCCTAGGCACATATTTTATTTGGGAAAGTCTCATCAGGCCCCCCCCCCCAAAAAAAAAAACTATAAATGTACTGAAATAACGATGATTTCCTCGCTCTTCTCTACTTCCTGAAGTCACATTAGTGCAGAAACAAGCTGGTGTGAGTTATGCATGTTATGTTGCAGTATGAATTAATCATAATTAATCATGATTAATCATAATTGTGGACAGTAAGTCTTGTCGCTGTAGATAAATGTTTATTTTAGCAAAAGTGTTATATTAACGTTTACTTGAATTTTTCCGAGAGGGGTGGGCCATGATGATTTCCGCTGAATATTGTCGAACAAAACGATCAAACATGTACTCACTTGCACCAATTTATAGAAATAGTCATACAAAAAAGTGAAAATCAATATATATTATTAATGAATATCAACATATTGAGGAAATACCCAACAATTAAGGTAAGGCTTATTTTCAAAAGGTTTGGTGATCCCTGCTTTAACTTAATATCTTCCTTGCAGAACCAAACCCGAGGCTGTTGATGTGACGTTTGCAGGTAAGATGGTGTTATTTAAAAATGATCAATTTATTATACCCCAAAATGGTGTGAAATAAGCGGTGTTATCCATTAGTATTGTACACATTGTGTGATGTGATACCTGTCTGAATCTGTTTGTGGATGTTATCTTCATAGGCAGCTATTTTGGTGTATTTTCAGAATGCAGCTATTGCAAAGACTCTGCTCAGTTTTGCGTAAGAATAGCATTTTTTCTTTTCCAATTTGGCTGTATTTTGAAGTATTGTAGAAATCTATTGCGTCATATCGACATCTCTTATATTTTGGTTACTTCATTCAGCTACATGACAGCATCAAAATATTACATGCAGCTCTCAGTTTGACCATTGCAATGATAATTACATCTGTGGCCACTCAAAACTAAAATTGTTAGTTTATGCAGAATCTTACTTGCTGTCTTTTAGAAAAAGTGTATTCTGGCTTCTTCCCACATTCTAAAACTTGCCTTTTAGAATAAAAGTTTTAAAGGAGACTCTAAATTGTTCATAGTTGTGACTGTGAGCACAAATGTTTGTTAAGATATATGAACCCTGTGATTGGCTGGCGACCAGTCCAACCTGTACCCCGCCTCTCGCTCCAAATCAGCTGGAGTTGGCTCCAACTCACCTACAATCCGAATAAGGGCAGGAACTACAGAAAATGGATCGATGGCATAAGAGATCATCATCTGGTGACTGTTCTGGGCCAAATGTATCGCTTAACGTTGGCTTTTTCTTCGGTAGATTTCGATGGCGTGTTATACCACATTTCCAACCCAAATGGCGATAAGACCAAAGTGATGGTCAGCATCTCCCTGAAGTTCTACAAGGAACTACAGGAGCATGGGGCTGATGAGGTACGACACACACACATACACACACACACATACACGCACATTCACACAAATACAATACAATACAATACATGCTGATTTATATTGCGCTTTCACAACAGCGGCAGCTGAAACAAAGTGCTTAACAAAACAGTTAACATAAAGTAAAATAATAAATACACTGTTTCAATGGGGTTTGATAGGCTTTGAGGTGCTAAATGATCAAAAACAATCGAATGAGGTCTGCTGTTCATGTGCTCTGAACCGCCAAGAGCGCTCTGCTGCCATGTAAGGAAAAAACACAGCCACAGAGGCCCCGAGTAGAAACAGGAAGTGTGTTTGAGCCTTGCTCACCACAGGCGAGGAAATGCTGACTGTGACTCGCGGCAGCTGCATGAATGCTTTGGCTGCAGCCGAGGCGCTTTTTTTTTCTTTTACTCGAGAAAAGGATGATGTGGAACTTCTTCAAAAACTGACAGATTCAATTCAGGTGTATGTGGTGCGTGGTCGCCATCTCCTCATTGTGTTTAGCATATTATGATGTGGTCTCCCATGCTTAATTTCAAAATGACTTATCTATTTTGGATTGGATTGGATAAACTTTATTGTCAAATAAATTGTCAAATTGTCTGACAATCAAGACCCTAACAATTCGTAATTTCAAACGATACCACCCCCTACCTTGTTCTTTTTGGTTGTATAAGCCAGTGTTTTTCAAACCCTGTACTGCAGCACACTGGTGTGCCGCGGGAAAATATCCAATTTGTATGCCTGAGTGGTCTATCACCTGGCAAAGTAATCGTGTAGTAACCTTCCATACCGCTAGGGAGCAGCAACAGCTAGCCAATTGCTTTGTTTTGAGACGAGAGACAAGCAAATTTGTGACGCATGAATGCAGGACGACGGTGAAACAATGTGAAAGATTATAAAATACTTTTTACTTTGTGTTTATTTGATTCCAATTCAAGCTGTTACAACGTCATTTTTCGATGTTAAAAACGGTTATAGTAATAATGTAACACGTTAATTGTTAAAACAAGCTTTTTTTTCACATTTTCAGCTAGTGGTGTGTCACCGAGATATTTTCAATGAAAGAAGTGTGCCTTCGCTCAAAAAAGTTTGAAAAACACTGGTATAAGCGGTGTTGTTTCACTGCCCCCGTGACCCTTGTGAGGATAAGTGGATGAATGAATGTTTCACTGCCTTTTATTATTTTTGTGAATTTTTTTTTTCTTTTTGTGGTGCCAGAGGATTCCTGCATGCTGTACAAACCACATCACTTAGTGATTAAAAATATAACAATGCATTAAATTCTTCAATCAGCTTCCAGACCAAGTAGCAACATTTTTTTTTCCAACTGGCATTTTTCGAAAAATCAAATAATTGAGTAAAGCAAAACCCAAGAGTCCCAAAGGACAGGCCCATCACCAAAATGAATGACATCTCCTGGTCCAGATCCGCCCATTCAAGCAAGGAAAAATGCAGCGAAACCCGATTTAGCGGTTGGGGGCTTGAGAAAGGATCACAGATGCAGAGAATCCACTTTCAGGAGGCATTGGTTGCTGAGTGTCTTATGCCGGTCGCTCAATACAGAATCCTTACAGCAGGAGCCTCACCACCTTTAGAGGGGTCCAATACTTAGCCACTGCTTTATATTAAAAATATATACATATATACAAATTGTATTGTTGAAGAATTAAAAATACTAATGCATGCTTTTGTTCTTAGCTGCTGAAGAGAGTGTACGGAAGCTTCCTTGTTTCACCAGAGGCTGGTATGTTCATATTATGCTAATGTTAGCATCATGCTACTGAAAGCGCTTTACCTGCCTCTGTCTAATTTGTGTTTCCTGATTTTGCTTTCAGGCTACAATGTGTCACTTCTTTATGACCTGGATGCCCTACCAGGCAACAAAGATGAGGTTGTGCACCAAGCAGGGATGCTGAAGAGAAACTGCTTTGCCTCAGTGTTTGAAAAATACTTCAAGTTCCAGGAAGAGGGCAAAGAGGGTGAGAAGAGGGCTGTGGTCCACTACAGAGATGATGAGTCCATGTACGTGCAAGAAAGTTTGGAAGGGTTCTCTCTTTTCTGCGTCTATTCAAACAGTTCCAGAGATATTTATAAAAAAATGTCAACTTTGATCCCCTCAGGTATGTGGAGGCAAAGAAAGACCGGGTGACGGTGGTGTTCAGCACAGTCTTCAAAGACGACGATGATGTCATCATTGGCAAAGTCTTCATGCAGGTTTGTGTGGCCGGCCACATGCAATCAGTTAAAATGTCTTGAATTTGTTCTCAAATGTGAGCTTAGTTGTCATAAAGTTATAATCAAGTATGTGTTGCATAAAAAAAGCAGAGCTTGTTCATGGTCCTCTCAGTTTGTGGCGTGAGACACAATGTTCCCACAAAGCTCACATTATTACCAAAGCATGCAAATAACATTTTACTTTGAATTAATCCTAATCACTAGATGAATGGCAAGCATTGTCACTCAAATATGACTTGCATGCTTCAGTCACATTTATTTCAGTGGGAATCAACCTTTGTGATCAATCATTTGTTCAAATACTTTGGGCGCTTGCTTGATTTTGAAAGTAAATGGGATCAGTTCTCCGGAATTCCCCAGAAGTAGATAAGTAAATAAATGTGGGAGGTATGGTCCGATACGAAAGTACAGTGCGTTATAGGTTACATGCAGCTAATGGAGTTTTACAAAACAAAACTAAAAACATTTACATACCGTATTTTCACGATAATACGGTGCACCGTATTAAGGTTCTATTTCTGTACTTAACACATACACATTGCTCATTTTGATCATTTCAGAGTACAAAGTAGGGATAAGTATAACATAAGAAGATAAGATAAGAAAACCTTTATTAGTCTCGCAATGGAGAAATTCCCATTTCACAGCAGCAAAGTGAATTTTGGGTCACGCTTGTTCGCAGTTTACTGACGATATGCATCGTTTTAGACTGTCCCGTATTTCTTCCTAATAGAGATACCGCTAAATAACCACTAGCCATCTTGAATGGCGGCAGTCCTGAGCCATTTCTTCCACCCGCTTGTATTCAGGTTGAATTGTTTGGGCTCAAAGAAATTAATCCTAATTCGTTGAATTCTGACATGGATTGGTTTGTTAGAAACATCAGACATGTAATTATGATTTCACACACGTGGATACATTTACAGTATTCGCATGTGGGCCTTGCACTTCCAACTGGAGACTGTTTTACAGCATACTATTTTCTTAAACGTGGAGGAAAGAGATATTTTCAATAAATAGATTTTTTTTTTAATGTATCATAGCCGCACGTCTGACTTGTGAAACAAAACAAACCGCTTGGAAGTCCAGTGAGGTAGGATTTTGTTTATTCGTTTATTTTAAATGTGCCAAAGTCTCAATAGGAATAAAGTGAAGCTCCCGCTAGTAAAGTGTCAGCTCTATTCTGGTTTAAGTTTCCTTCAGTTCAGTATCAGTGTTCAGTATTCTTTCTCCTCCAAACACGAGAACCTGTGTTTCTACCAAAAAGTTCTATTTTGGTTTCATCTGACCATAACACATTCTCCCAGTCCTCTTCTGGAGCATCCAAATGCTCTCTAGCGAACCGCAGACGGGCCTGGACGTGTACTGGCTTCAGCAGAGGGACACGTCTGGCAGTGCAGTATTTGAGTCCCTGGCGGCGCATTGTGAAACTGATTGTAGCCTTTGTTACTGTGGTCCCAGCTCTCTGTAGGTCATTCACTGGGGTACCTAGTGAATGACCTACAGAGAGCTGGGACCACAGTAACAAAGGGACAAAGGGAGCTGGGACGTGTGGTTCTGGGATTTTTGCTCACCGTTCTTGTTATCATTTTGACGCCACGGGGTGAGATCTTGCGTGGAACCCCAGATCGAGGGAGATTATCAGTGGTCTTGTATGTCTTCCATTTTCTAATAATTGCTCCCACAGTTGATTTATTTAAACCAAGCGTTTTACCTATTGCAGATTCAGTCTTCCCAGCCTGGTGCAGGTCTACAATTTTGTCTGTGGTGTCCTTCGACAGCTCTTTGGTCTTGGCCATAGTGGAGTTTGGAGTGTGACTGACTGAGGTTGTAGACAGGTGTCTTTTACACCAATAATGAGTTAAAACAGGCACCATTAATACAGGGAAGGAGTGGAGCCTCATTA
>CAAKHF010014611.1:3180-15704 GCA_901007745.1 Hippocampus kuda
CCACCACCCTCCTCCCCACATGTCTGTCTGTTCGAAACTGGAGCAACATCTTAATCGAGGCTCACAGACGTGACGGGAATTTCTTTGCAGCCCCAGCTCTGCAGCAGAGAAACACACGTGCACGCACACACACACACACACACACACACACACACACACACACACGTTCTGCTTGGCGGCCAATTAGCAGGCCACCATCCAATGCCAACCGAATGACTGCATGTTGATGAGCTGGCGACACTGTGTGTGTGTGTGTGTGTGTGTGTGTGTGTGTGTGTGTGTGTGTGTGTGTGTGTGTGTGTGTGTGTGTGTGTGTGTGTGTGTGTGATGAGCTTATGCCCATCACAAGCACTAAGGTATACTGTGGATAGAGGAATATCTCTTTTGTGGGTTTGGGGAAAAGAGGGTGATTAGGTTTCATTAAAAAAACAGCTCCATTAGGGACAGAATGAGACAAGAACAAGGAAGTGTGAGTTTGCGTCCTGAGGTTCTCTTTCTGTGCATGTGTGTGTGTGTGTGTGTGTGTGTTACCAGTTCCCTCAGTGTATGCGCATTTGTTTGCCCACAAGCAGCATTATGAGAACAATGGAGATGATTTACGTGGACCAGATCCTTTGCTTTCTCCTCCTCTTCCTCCTCATCCGTCTTCTATTCTTGCTTCCTATCATTCTGCCCCCACTTTTTTTTTTCTATCCTGCCTCCACTTTGGGGAGTTCATCCAAGGGTGAAACCACCTTAAAAAAAAAAAACAACTCAGATATTCTCTTTGTATGTCAAAAATATTGACACCAGCCTTGACACAGTATCCCCCAGCAGTGATGTGTTGTTTGCCAGTAGAGGTTTCATCATCTGTTCTTTCTTTGCAGAGACGGAATATGTCGAAACACCGAAACTAAAATCTGCCTTCTCAGTTGTTGTTGCCCTAGTTCTCGATATGGTTCTTCATACTGACTCCAAACACATATGTCTGAAATAAATACACATACTGGTGGATGAAAGGTTGAAAAGGACTTGTAGGTGAAGTAAAAAGCCCGAAGTCATACAGTATCTCAATTTCAGCAAAAGTGCATCGATTACAGCTAGATGTCACTCAAAGAATTCTGAAAATACTTTGTTTTTAACCAAATATTTCCAATAAATAAACAAATCCAGAAATGCACACTTCAAAATGTTTGTCCTTAAATAAAATAAAGATAATGCTCTCATTTGATTGATGCTGTCAGAGAAATACAGTGCCAGTCTGTTAGTAAATGAATGAATATGTCTTTTCAATTGTGTGCCCCAAACAACTGGAACAACAAATAATAAAACTCACCTCATCCCAATGTCATTCTTTAAAAAGCTGGTTATTGACACTGTACAGTGTACCTGGATAACCTAAATAAATAAATACATAAATATGTATCTTCTCAATGATTGCATTGTTAAAGTTATCCAGTTTTCTTCTCTTCATCTTAATTTATAAATTAGCTTGACATCTGGAGGCTACCTGGCGGATTTGCAAGCGCAGCGGAGTCCAATCATGATAAATCATTGTGTGAGACTGCCGCCTAGTGGGCAACTTTATATGACGACCTTTAACATTTGGACCAAGCTTTCGGTTTGTCTGAGAATGAAGATGAATGAATCGTCTTGAATTTGAATTTTATGTGTTTGTGATTTGTTTATGTTTATTTGAGAATCATTTTTTATTACTTCGGTTTCGTTGTAAAAAGGTTATACCGGTACTTTAAAAAAAAAAAAAAAAGCAACTTCACAGCTCAAGCATGTTCAAAATAAAAGTAGTTTAACTGAATTTGGACAAAGAATATTCAACAAAGCCTCATGCAAATGATCTATTCTGCAATGGAATAAACGTGCAATGGTGACAGATGCAGCACTGGAAAACACCCATGTGATTACTACTAAGCAGGCAATACATCCAAAATGGGAGAAGTGTATTTATTCCACATACACTATTAATGAAAACAAACGACCATGCATTGACACCATTGTTTCAGATCCTAACATAATAACTTAAGAAATGATGAATAGTACCCCGCCTACTGCACGAAGACAGCTGGGATAGGCTCCAGCACGCCCGCGACCCTTGTGAGGAAAAGCGGATTCGAAAATGGATTGTGACGGATTGGCTAATTGTGAACCCTAAGATTATATCTAACAAAATATTTTAAAATATAAAAGAAAATGCGGGAGGGGTTTAACTGCGGCTCCACCAATTTCTGACCTCTAGCCCAGTGTAGCAAAGTACCTGTCTGGCTTCTTCCTCCATTCCAAAATGTATGAATGATTGTTTGTCTCTGCACTAGAGTATATTCCCTCGAATTGAGAGGCAACCAGTGTCGGGTGGACTCTGTCTCTTGCCCAATGTCGGCTACGGTAGGCCTCAGTCCACCCGAGACCCCAATGAGTACAAGCACTATCAAAAATGGATTAATAAATAATTTCTCTAGTTTTCTCAAAGGTCTTAATTTTTCCAAAAAGAGTTATAGAGGTATGTAAGCAGGCTCCAGGTGGCTCAAATGTCTTCCAGGGGGAACCGTACATGCTTGTGCTTATTTCACGACTGGTTTGCTGGCTGGTGGCTCCTCCTGGGACATGCTTGGAGTGTCCAAGTCATGTGACCACACTACGGCTCCTCTGAGATCTTGTGTGGAAATGTGCTTGGCAATGTGAGACTCCTCCAAGTTGATTCCTGGTAAACCCCTCATAGATAATTCCTACAGATCTGCAGGCTTTGAAGTCAGTCGACTAAAAACAAACTGAAATTCATCTGTCTGCACATTTTCTCCACCACTTATCTTGTTAAAGTGTCACAGTGAAGCTGGAGTTGAGCCCATCTGATTTCGGGTGAGAGGCGGTTTGCACCCTGGACTGATCACACCTGTCAGTCACAGGGCTGACATGGAAAGATAGTTAGCCAGTCACACTTGCGTTCACAAGTCTGAGACTTCAATGAACCTAATATATGTTTAGGACCGTGGGTGGATGGATTGAAACCTAAAACCTTGCCGTGAGGGCGGCTGTGTTAACAACTATTCCACTGCGCTTAACATACTTTGTGTCAGTAGCTGTGATGCTCGAATTGAACACTAGATGTCCCTCAATCCCAAAACAACATTTTAGTCAAATGAGCTTTGGAAACGTCTACTGTATATTTATTGAATCGTCAGGGCTGAACAGAAACGAACAAAGTCAGCACACATCTGTGATGACACACTTGACTAGTATGGAGTGAGAATGCACAAGAAATGTCAAGTATCGTTCAGATAAATGTTCACTTTTCACCGTGTTACTATCACAAGTTAAGACCACACGCAGCATTACATCGCACAAATACATTGTGAAGTGATGATTCTTACTATCATGTATTTTACGATCATAAAAGTTAAAGTCAATCTTGAAAGGGTCCAAATATACTATTGAATCATAAGTCTGTAAAAGGATATAATAACTATTATGTTGTCCTTTTAAGACTGTTCAAACTAGATCAGATTTCATTTCCATAATTATGGGCAGAAATGGTACGTAATAATCCACTCAACCGATTAGCCTGTTGAGGATCACAGGGGCCTTTCGTCTCCCCGAGCTGACGTCCAGTAAATTATTGCAAACCACTGGACAACTACGCTGCTGGCATACAAACTATTTGAGAGGATATTGTCCATTTCAAAGAACCGCGCAGGCGCCTGAAGGTCATATTTCAAATCTTCACGGCCATGTTCATCCTAATGAATCCAAATCGAGTCAACATTGACTGTGCAGATTCTGCAACTTGTGCCACAACGTCAACATTTCTTTCGGACTGCGCCTGTGAACGAGCAGCACGGATTTATAAGCGCAGGGATTTTCCCTATCTGTCTCCGGGAGATCAAATGTTAAAAAACCTGGGTGGTGACTTGGGGAGAGCCCGAGTCTTAGCAGGCACATTCCCAGGTAAACATCGTCGATTGGGAAAAGACAAACCCTCTGGGACACTTCTTTTAGTCGAAATGCAAGTGAGCGAGAGTACACCACCCCTCCTCCTCCAGCATATGTTGGGTAGGCACCTTTGTAGAAACTTTCTGGTATGTAGTATTTAGTAGATGGATCCCGGTTGGGCACTGCATTATTAATGACATCTCCCACAAACAAATCCATGTGAGCTTCATCTGGAATGGCCCGCCGCAGTTTGTGTTCTTCCCACCGCTTGTTTAAGTAAGTGAGAAGAGCACCAGTTCGGACAAAGACGTCATCGTCCCCCTTAAAGATAAATACAGCCGTGGGGCAGTATTGCTGGAGCCAATGCCAGAACAGCAAGTCCTTCAGGGTCAGGTTAAAGAAAGAGTCCCGAAAATCCCACTGGAGGATGTCCCCGTATTTTTGGTTCTCGAGGTCCAGAAAGTTTTTCAGGTCCGGGTGAGGTCCTGTACTGGAGTCCTGCCTTCCAAGCAGAAACACAGTACGCACAAATCCACCTTTCTTCTCGAACTCCCCTGTCACAAACCCACTGCGCCCCCATGTTTCACGGATGGCTTGCCTGTTTTCAAAGTTCCCCACTTGAGATTTGATGGCTATGAGGAGCATTGGATAGTCAAGACTTGATTTCGTCCCTTTCTTTTTGCACATAGTGGGTTGATTGATAAGGATTGGATAACTCCTGCAATGCATTGATCTGACAAATGTTCTCATCTCTTCTGGAATACTGTTGACATCATACAGATGAGGGTCTGAACACGTGCGTGACACACAAGCATTGAGACATCCATTCCTAATATGACTTGAACTTTTTGCTTTGGGCTCCCTCAATGTCCCAGTCGCATTTCCTCGTAATATTGGATTGTAGTGACGGTCCAAGGAGTGCTGCAACTGGTTCCACAGCGCATTGTGCTCCAGATGAAGGTTCCAGAAGGGGCTAAGGGGATGAGAGGCCAAGGCACTGGAATTTGCTGAAATCCCTGGAGCAATGTAGTGAATGGTCATTTTCGGGGGAGCGTAGGAGATGGTGACGAATATGGTCACCATGATATAAATCAGAAGATGGCCGGTCATCATGCAAGGCAGCAAGCACATGCAAAGCAGCCTCCCGTTGCACTTGCAGCATTTGCCCATTGCGTGTGGTGAAATCAGGCGCACACCTGTACACAAAACAAATATCAATATTTATATACGTTATGTAAAAAATGAACAAAGATGCCTCAAATAACCCTACTCTCTGAATGAAAGGATACCACTGCAGTAGCATGTTTATAACTAGCACTGCAGTCAACCCCCAGGAGTTTTTGTCACTCCGGTGATGGCCCAGTGAGATTTATTAACTCAGTGCATCAGTCTTTACCTGCCTGAAGCGACATGAAAATGAACATCGCAGCTCACACAATATCGAACTATGTTCTACATTCGTTTCCAATATTTTGTCTCTGTCTAACACTTACTTCAGTTAAATGTGACCTGACCTCTGTTTACAATCAGTAAAATGGCTTCTTTGCTCAGCTATTTTGAAGTAAGATAGCACAGCAATAATCAACATCATGACCTGTTGTAAAAATGAGAATTGACTGCATCAAATCTCAAAGACAAAAGATATTTCATACCTCATTGACATGAATAAAGTACATGGAAATTAAAAGGAGAAAGACGGAAGATAAATCATGCAAATACTTACAAAAAAAACCCCAAAACAAAACAAAATTCTAAAATAGGTAATGTCGACAGAGAGTCAGTGAGGTAAAGAGTCCATCTTGTGATGCAACATTATTCCCGTCTGGTAAAGCATTCCTGATGTTGATGATGATTTAAAATTATGAAAGGGAAAAAAAAAACCCTCTAAAATCAACCGGTGGTTGGCATCTCCGCTTCTGAGCAACAAAGGTGAAACAGAGAAAGTACTGCGCATGCGCGTATTTTCGCCCCCAACACGCAAGCCTATATTAAGGTAAATTTCCATGCTTAGGTTAAAACCAGGAAGTAGCTCACCTGAACTGCGAATTCCTTGAGGAATTGATTTGCATGCAGGTGCTGCCGGTGTAATACTGTTCTGCATTTGCATTATGCTACCACATTATCTATGAAAAGTTTCAGTGACATCAAACTTCCGTTTTAAAGTAATAAGAATAAGAATACGAATAAGAATGAGAATAAGAATGAGAATAAGAATAAGAATAAGAATAAGAATAAGAATAAGAATAAGAATAAGAATCAGAATCAGAATCAGAATAAGAATAAGAATAAGAATAAGAATAAGAATAAGAATAAGAATAAGAATAAAAGAATAGCAGGGCAATTAAGGTGAACTCGAAACGTCACAATAGTATAGAACTGACATTGGCTTCCACCAATAGAAATATGTCTGGAAACGAAGTCCTTGCCTGAACCAATAAATTCAGCCAATGAAAAGAGAGAAAAGGCGGAGTAGATGTGGTTCATGTTTATGTGGGTACTAGCTGCTAGTTCAGTTTGGTTGAGCTTTGAATGAGGAGCCATCGTTTAGGTTGTTCGGTGGTCGCATACCGACTTGAAAGACTCGCTGGACCAATTTAAAATGAAAAAGCTGGATATATTGACGGGTACTTAAGTGAGCACCCGGCACTCTTTCGCCTCGTCAGTCGGTAAGCATGCCTTAAATACTTACTAACATTTGCAAGGGACAAAAACATGCAGCAGACCTGATTATGTCTGTCGGACAAAGTAGCAAGCTTGCTAGCAATTTTTTTTTCGCACTCGCTTTTGAAGCCGATGGGAGGAGGAGGAGAAGAAGAAGGACACATTCTAAGACAAAGAACCTCGAATTCATGCAACGTATTGGGACTTTAAAATCATGCCAGAATTGGCCTCGCTTATTTTTTTTCTCTTTCTCAAAGTCGAGACCGAGCTGTTTGCGGCGGAGCTTATTAGCTTATTCTTCCGACCGCGTGAGTGCTTGTTAGTGTGTTTTTGTGCATGCGTGTTTATATTGTGGGCAGTTGTAGAGAAGAAGTGGTATAAACAGACCGTTTCTCACAGTGAGATTTGATTTTACAGACAAAATAAAGGCCGCTTATCTTGTCCACAAGGCCCTGCTGGTCGCGATTAGCATTTCATTCTGACATTTTCGCCGTATCAACACGGTTTGAGCTTTTTGTTGTGCCGTTCACAAAAACACTCCGTATGTCATTTGGAAGGTTCGGAAGGAAGGTTGTTGCTTGCCCTTGGTGGTTTTTAAACCGATTCCTTCGTAAGATGTTGATAAATTCCGTAATTAATAGGAAAATAAGTTTCGATATGTTCATTCTGCAGCTGCTTGGCGGTTTTTCGCTCTCCCTTTGTCTGGCATTAAACAAGTCCCCCAAGGAGCAATTATTGATGTAAATCCCGAGCTTTAAATGTTTGTAAAGTGTCGTTAATTTCTGTCACTCTCCTTATTTGTCAGGACTAAACCATTAAAGCCAATTCTTCGAAAGAGCTCTGACTTTCAGAGGAAGACTCCGAAGTGATGATCCCTTCTTTCCTGTTGACAACGTGCCGTTCTCTTTAGGATTTTAAACCTCAATGATCCAGTATGTTCTTCTGTAAATTTGACATTGGTATCGTTTCGTCCGATGGCCAATTTATTCTCACTGCCATGCAGCGGAATTGATCTTGCTGTTTGAATGAGCGATATAATCGGATGAGGTTACACGTGAAGGTCACAGAGCACGACGATACTTTGGGGGGGGGGGCGGGGGGGACACACATTTCGACTATTTTCAGTGCTGTCTTTCTCATGGATGTCACAAGTAAACATGCCGGTACTGCTGACAGAGGTTTGAGAAGAAACCATCGGAGCATGCATGCGCACGTTGACAACATTGTTGATGCCCCTTCTTTAATTTATGGAAAAATGTACTTTTTCATTGCCAAAATGCAATTAAAGTGGGCCCCCTGCGGTATTGACAGGTGATAGGAAACAAGCCCGACAGGAAATTTGTAATAATTGCTATAAGATTGAACACCAGATGATGTCAGCTGACTCAGTGAAGAAAAAAAAAAACTATGTGCAGGTCTCATACAACTTACAGCAGTTGTTACATTCAGTGCTACAGGGAGTTGTTGTCATTATATTTTCTTTTTTTAATTTGTCCCTGACATAAAAAATAAATAAATAGTGAACTGATTGATGGTACTGTGCTGAAAAAATATCAATGACGTCAAGGCTTAATTGACTTTGATTGAACTTTCACGTTATAGTCAGTTAACTCCAAAAAAAGTTGTTTTTCAGCCCCTAATGATTAATGTTTGAGTGATGGACTCGGGCACATTGTGGGTTATATCGTTGCTGGAGGAATGAAACTTTGTAAAGAGATGGCCTGCTGTTTTCTTTCTTATTGTGGGCGTGTTGACGTTGGGGGTGGTTTGGTGTTTGGCTGGATGCACGGAGCCGCTCATTAATTGGCAAGTGTAATTCAGCAGCTTTGTGATGAAGTGCTGACCTCACAACGGGGAAATTGATGCATGCTGTTTTCATCCGAGCTTCTTCTTCTTTTTTTTTTGGACTCGGGTTGCCACTCAACCCCCGCACAGCCCCTTTGCACCGACCCTGGTTGTCGTGGGTTCAAAATCTGAACTTGCCACTGGGCAAGAGACACAAACCTGGAAGTCTGGAGATTTCATTGCACCCTGCACAGATTCAAGATGCCCTGAGCATGATGTAGCAAAGCGACCCCAAAACGTACCCCTGCTTCTCATGTTTCACAGTAGATAGTAGGTAGCAGCGTGCTTTTATGTGCTTTATTTTTGCATCCGTAAACGGGGCTGAGCACCAGCTTTGTCTCATCTGTTCAAAGGACATTCTCCCAGAAGCTTTGTGGCTTGTCAATATTCATCTTGATTGAAAAATTCCAGTCTCATCGTGGTCGAATTGTTTTAGACGCCACTGTTATTTATTTTTTTCTTTAATCGAACAATAAGAGCGCATTTTCTCCACACGTGCAAAAAGTTAACCGTGGCACCACGTTTGACCCTGCAGCCGGCCCAGGTTTAATGCGGTCTGACACTGCTCAGCTTTAGCAAGAGAAGGTTAACTCTGGTTTTGATAATGGGATCGGTACCTTTGTATGAGATTAGTGTTTGATTAGTATCAGCATCAGCGCAGAAGATTTGTCACCTCTGTTAAGATGGATTAGGTTTTAGAGGCTGACCTAGTAACCGAAAGCTACCCTGTATTGACACAATTAATTTTATCGTAACAAACCAACCGGCCTGTGCACAAATCGTGACAGTTGCCGGTATAGGTTCATGAGTCTCTTCATCACTGTATTTTTTTTTTAACCTTTCTGTCTCTTTGTCCCCTTCTGTGTTTTAGGTTTAGCTGGATGCTCCGTTTTCTGCTCCACCACATTTGCACATTCCATCTAATATTTTCTAATCGTTATATTTTCCGGCCTTTTTCACAAACCCGAATGACTTAGATTGGACTATTAGACAAAATAGATTTGGTCGTTGTCCTTTTATTTCCAGAAGGATTTTAGAAATACAGGCTAACGGTTTTAAATCCCTCTCCCCCTCCCTTGTTCCCTTTACATCAGATTAAGAGGCTAACTCAAAACACTCACGTACACAACGTACATACAACATGTCCTCCATACTACCCTTCACTCCCCCGGTGGTGAAGCGGCTGCTGGGGTGGAAGAAGACTCCGGCAGGAGGCGGAGGAGCAGGAGGTGGCATCGGAGGAGTCGGGGAGCAAAATGGAGGCGGACAGGAGGAGAAATGGTGTGAAAAAGCTGTCAAGAGCCTGGTGAAGAAGCTGAAGAAGACGGGGCAGCTGGATGAGCTGGAAAAAGCCATCAGCACGCAGAACAGCAACACAAAGTGTGTCACCATACCCAGGTGAGATGGGAACACACACATATAACACACACATGCAAACGCTGTTATAGTTGTACTCAAAACATGGCCACGTGTCACTGAGGAGAAGTGGAAAGAGTTCCTGACAAAGTCAAACACACGTAAATTGATCACACTTGAATTGGAGTTCAACCAAATTACATCTTGTGTAAAAAAAAAAAAAAAAAGTTTTTTTTTTTTTTTAAAGGAAGGCTGAAGCATTAGCTGACAGAATCACTGCGCACACACCGACTTTTTCCCTTGCATTCTAGTAAGATGGAACTCATCAATGAACCGACTGGCCACACAGCATTCATAATGTGTCGTCAAACTCATGTCACAACACCACAGACTTGCAAGAAAAACGAAAAGTTGTGCAACCAAAGTCCACTTCTTCATTCACACAGGTTAACCTTAAAGGAGAAGTGAAACTGGGGGTGCAGGAAACCAAAAATCTCCGACGTGAAACCATCATGCTTCCATTGTTGACATTGTTTGATTTAATAGTGCACATTTGCTGAAGGTGTAGAGATAGTTTTTGTCTTTCCAGCTGGTAATGTTTCGACCAAGCATACAGATTTGAACCACTTGAGTCGAAAAGTCAAATGCCTCCAGGTCACACAAATTGGAATTCAACCACATTTTTTTTTCCCCCCGCGTGGCCCTAATAACATCACTCAAGACGAGGGGTGTAACGATTTGTGTATGTCTCGGTTCAGAGATCTTAGTTTGGTTCATACAGGCTTACCACGAATGCGCCTGAGTTCCGTGCAGTTCCTGCACTTAAAAAAAAAAAAAAAAAGGTAGATAGCAAACCGTGACTTCTATAAAGCATTTCCTTGATGTCATTTCTTATTTGTAAAGTGTTCGCATTGCGTCAGAGCTGCAATGGTATATTTCATTTTTACCTTCCAGTGTTTCTTGAACCTGCCTTGTGAAACATCATAAATAATTGGGCCTGAACAGTGTCAGGCAAGCTCGACTCGGAACAGCCGATTATTAACGGCTATCACTGCTGAGTGCTGAGTCTCAGTAAAGGGGGGGGGGGGTTAATTGGACTGCTCGCAGTGACATTTCATGTTTGTAATTGCACTTTAATGGTCGCGCAAGCCTTCGCCTTCGCTCTTTGAATTATTTGCGCCTCGCTTATGAAGTGATTTAGATGGTAGGTAAAGACTCCAATAGCAGCAAGGTGAATGGACAGAAGAGATTATTTTTATTTGGGCAAAGATACTCAAGGGCCAAACCCCTTATGGTTCTTCACCAGAGGAATGCGAGAGTGATAACTGAAGTGTTGCTGATAAGGTGTCGGTGCTTTTCAGAATCCTGGTGCCTTCGGTCTTAGATGTAGATTCAAAAAGATGTAGATTCGCCTATTATGCTTCACGGCATGATGTTTGATCCAAATGCTGTCACTGTTCTCACAACTCAGTTGGTATTGTAGGCCGCATTTCGTTCCCATTATTGCACAGCTACTTTTACGATACTTGAGCACCGTATGCGCTTCTGCTAAGTATTGTTTTTTTTTTTTTTTTTTTTTAAACTTGTGATTCATCTCGCCACAGAGAACTTTCAGATGTGGGTGCGTGTGGCGTAACGCCGGCAGCAAACGAGTGTAGATTTCTGTCGGAACGAAAAAAAAAAAGCCATGCAGCGAGTGTGTAAAAGATCACAAGAATGGGCGGGACCCTTAACTATTGGAAGTCCAAGTTTCACTGGTTTGCATGCAAAAAAAACAAAAACAAAAAGGATGGTGGTTAGTCGTGTCTGCATGCATGTGTTGCAGCATCAGTCATAAGCCATACACAGTACTTTTCCACCAATTGTCTTATGTTGTTTTATTTATTTTTTTAATGTGGGTGGTCTCGTCTTCCTCTTGACATTTTGAGCAGTCATTTGCATTTCTTTTTATTTTTTCATGTCTTTTTTTCTTTTTTTTTTTTTAAGGGTGTAGTGATTGTTGTGTGTGCAACAAAATAAAGTTGCCCACATGTCAATCACAACAAAAACAAGATACATGCATTTTAAATTATGGATGTGATCTTGTGTTAGCAGACTTTGCAGGAGCTGTACATGAGAACAAGTAATGTTAGCTTTGAGAGGATGACATTTGACAATCGTTCAAAACGGTTTGCTCACTAGATTTCTGAACAGAAAGATAATTGTGCTTTTGTTGAAGCAGACAAAACAAAACTATTCTGTAATTTTTCTAAAAGAAAATTGACTCTGCTGTACTTTCTGTCAAAGTCGGATTTGTTTCTTGATTGCTACAGTTAGCCTCTGATAGTTATAATTTAGGGGGTATTTTATTTTCTGACTCAATTTTGAACAAGAGACCAACTGTTTACGCATCTGTAATTTCATCCCACTTATTTGGAATGGAACATCACACATTTATTGTCTGTTTGCTTTTATTTTTGTCATTTTTTTTGCTCATTTCCTGTGTGTGTGTGTGTGTGTGTGTGTGTGTATGTGTGTGTGTGTGTGTGTGTGTGTGTGTGTGTGTGTGTGTGTGTGTGTGTGTGTGTGTGTGTGTGTGTGTGTGTGTGTGTGTGTGTTTGTGTGTGTACTTTTTTTTTTTTTTTTTTGCAGAGATTCGGACCCAAAAGTTGTTTACATACCTGTCGGTCACTAGTATGTGATGCAATATTACTTAAAGCGACAGTGAGAAAGTTATTTGAGAAATTTGAAATAAAAAAGAG
>CAAKHF010014616.1:0-13407 GCA_901007745.1 Hippocampus kuda
TCTCATGCATTGGAAAAATGCACATTTGGATGAGTGGGGGATGGGATGACAATTTACAGTATGAAGATACATTTTTGGAATTATCTCCTTACAAGCGCACCAAGATGAAAACACACACACACACACACACACACACACACACACACACACACACACACACACACACACACACACACACACACACACACACATACTCTCTCACCCCTATCACTCACTATGGATTTAGAGTGAATACCCATTTATAAGTGAAATGTTTATTGGACTAATCCTCCACCCCCGTCCCCCCAACCAAATAATCTCCTTTCCCTTGTTTGCATTCATGATATTCCTATAATTTATGAGTATGGTTTAATTAAACCTCTCTACTTCTGAAAGTCCTTTATTTGGATTTTAAGTTTGCTCCTTGCATCAGAGAAACCTCGTCGCCTGTTGGGAATTCAGAATGCCTTTTGTTGCTTTTTTTTATGAATTATTTGAACACTTATTTTCTTCTTAATGTTCATACGCCCCCAATAGATATTTTAATTAATCCACATTTTTTTTCCCCATTTGATCAACTCTGTGTTGTGCAGGATTGATAAGAATGGCAATCAAATGCATTACTAAATCTAAGTGTTACCATTCCTTCATTCATGTTCCTATTAGGGAGAAATTTGTGTATCCGTTGTGTATTTTTAGTGAGGAACTCACACTGCTGGCAACATGCATATTTGTTAATGTGATGAACATCACAGCTGAGGCTCAAGCTGAGAGTTAAATATTTGTGACATAAATATTTTGGTCATTTGTTCGTCATTTTCAGGCATACAACTCGGCAGCAATTCTCACATTTCCCCTGCTAATAGCTTCATGTGAAAATGTACCCCTCTTTTTAATCACTGCTTACACCTGTCTTCACACTATCATTGTGCCTTTTTAATGGTCTAATGAGTACAGAAGAGTCAGTATCTTTGGACCACACAGGCAGCTTCCTCCAAACCCTCTGTGCTGACATTCACTTCCTCTCTGGCAAAGCTCCTAATCGTTTTAATTCGATGCCTACAGGGGTATCCTTAATGTGTTGATGTAATGATATACATTGTATCTAATTATACAGTAGGAAGAGCAGGAGCATTTTGACTCCCTCAGCGGAAAGGGAAAAAAAAGAGGTGGTGTAATAGTGTCCAGTGTATGGTCCCTGAGTAAAGTTAAATTTATTTTAAAGAAAAAGAACTTTTGCAATGTTATTTTGAGAAAATATATTGCAGTTCATCCTTAGCAGGGACACACTTCGATCTCTCGCACTCTCTCTCTCTCTCTCTCACACACACACACACACACACACACACACACACACACACACACACACACACACACACATTTCAATTATAGGCTGCAGAATAACTTTTTTTTTTTACTCTGAGCACAGTAGCCCCTCAACTGAAATTTTAGGGATGCACACTGTTAATCAACATGCGAAATATTCACAGTTTAATTGATTTTCACTATATTACTGATAAGCGGGCTGAGATATGGAGCAGAGGTTTGTCACCAACAAAAATCTATTCAGGAGCAAAGAGCACAAGTTGATTTATTATTATTTTTACTTTTTGTATTTTTAATTTTTTTAATTTGATTTTTTTTTTTATTTTTTTTTTACTTGCAATGGCTCAAGTTTTAGAGGAAAAATACCAACATTGAGGGGCAGTTTGGAACATTTTATATTAAAGTATATTTTGGTCAGTGTTTGGTCAGCGTGCTCCCAAAACAAAGTTTCTTCAACAAAACTTTTGAAACAGAAACTCTGTGACACCACTACTGTCTTGCTTTTATTGTGTTGCACAGGGCTACCTAATAAACCAAAAAACAAAACAAAACAAAAAAAAAACCCAAAGTAACACAATTTCCACTTTTCAATATCACATGATGGATCCGAAGAGCATCAGTACAGTTGCTGGCTTTGGATATCATTTAATCAAAGGATTTCTCATAATGTTATGTCGTTTCGACTCATACAGGAGGGAAAGCTGTGTGAAATTGTGCAGATAATCAGCTAAATTCCTCAACACGAAAATGTAATTGCTCTAGAAATTAGCTGTACCTGAGGTCCATTTGTTTGGTCATGGCTAGTTTCATATGCGGCAGTGATCAGATATTACCACTAATTAGAACTGGGTCAGAGTTCCTGAAGGTCGTACGTTAATGTGTAGGATCATTGAAATGGTAATTATAAACAGATTAGAAAGTTATGGTGCTTTATGGGAGGCCATTTAGTAATTTAACCACAGGTTTTGGTGTAATAAAGGATTATCCACGAGCATGAGTAATTAAGCTCTCTCTTTCCCCACTTTCCTTTTTTAATTGATTTCCTATATTATTTTGCCACGAGATTTTTTGCGACAGTCGATGAACAATGCATTGAGACATATGGACATTTTTTTTTCCACATTTATGGAACTGTAATACAAATTATGTGTATCCATCAGGGAGATATTTTATATCACGTGATGCCTTGTAAAAATTTGTTAACCTTTCGAGAGGATGATTTTTTTTCACCCCCTTCTAATAAATGCAGCAGCATTTACTCAATTGTAACCGAAGTTCAAATGTACCTGAACTCCCTCTGCCTGTTCCCCCTTATCAGTAGAGAAAGTTCCTTTTAGAAGCAAAGTGAAAACCGTTAATTCACTGCTTCACCCGAGCCGAGCTTTCACAGAAGGGAAAACCACAAATGTCAGAGTACACGAGTACACGACCCACATGTTTTGCCAAGCACACCCAACCGCAGTTGTAATGAGAAAATACAAGATATACTGGGTTTTTTTGGGGGGAGGTGGGGTGTGAACATTACTTTTAAATTCTTCTATACATTGAATATTGTTTATACTGTGTGGTAAAATATACATTTGGAAGAAAAAGTAAGAAAGCCTTTGAAATCTGCAATTCTGCATAAATTTGTCATGGAATGTGGACTGATCTTCATCTATATGTCACATCAAGAAACACAGTCAAGTTAAACTAAAACCACACAAACAGTTTCATTAATGTATTGAACACACCATGTAAAAACTCACAGTTGGGAAAGTTCCAAGGTTATTTACTTCTGTACAAGTTAATCAATGCTAGGAGGAGTCAGCCAAACTTTCAAAGCTCTCTTCTCAAGATGATTTGCCCAATGTGAACCATCCCTTGCATAAAATAGCTCAAAGAAGTCCAACAATTGCATTAAGGTGGAGAGGGTTAAAGAACACACCTAAAAGTGATATTCATCAGTCCATGACAGCAGAGAAGAAAGTTAAATTCAGTTTCTACTCTGCCTAGCAGTGTCTCCATATTGTCGGGATGACTGCAAGAGCACGGCACAGAAAGCCGATGAGATGAAAAATAATCGTAGAGTGTCTGCTAAAACTGATCTGTGGCATGTGCTGAAATGTCCGTTGACAAAATTACAATATTATTAAACAAGTCCGCCTCACAGTGCAGATGTGCAGGGTTAAATCCCGGCTTTACCCTTCCTGTGTGGAGTTTGCATGTTCTCCCCGTGCCTGCGTGGGTTTTCTCCGGGCACTCTGGTTTCTCCCCTGACATTCCAAAAAACTGCATGGCAGGTTAATGGAACACTCGAAATTGTCCCTTGATGTGAGTGTGAGCGCGAATGGTTGTTCGTCTCTGTGTGCCCTGTGATTGGTTGGCATACAGTTCAGGGTGTCCCCCACCTGCTGCCTGAGGACGGCTGGGATAGGCTCCAGCATCCAGCATGCAAATGGATGGATGGAAGTATGAAAGACATGGGAGACTTGCCTATTTTGATTTTTCAGCTGCCCTCAAATCTCTTGTACTCTGAACTCTGCAACTGTGTCCGATGTCCAAGCCTGGACAGACTTCATGTAACTTACATTGTATATACTGCTGTTGTTCATCTTTAGAGGTTCCATTTTGTCTCTTTGAGTTCATTTTGAGTCTAGAGTAATGGTATCACGCAATGTCAAAAAGTAAATGCTCCAACATTTATGCAGCAAAACTGCCCTGGTGTTTATTTTCAATCTTCACATGAAAAAAAGACTGTGTGGTAATTTGTATGAATGGCTTTGGAGAATTTCGCATTGAGTTCTATCATTTCATTTCAAAATAATCTTTGATTTGGTTGCGCTTTCTTCTGCTTCTCATGCATCATATTTTTGTCTCTCTTCTTCTTTCTGAGACCTAGGCCACAAGTTTTTAGATGTTTGAGCTGACTCAGTAGGTCAGGGTAGGAAAAGCGTTGCGTGTGTGTGTGTGTGTGTGTGTGTGTGTGCGCGCGTGTGCGTGCGTGCGTGCGTGTGTGTGTGTGTGTGTGTTTGTGTCTTTGCGTGTGTGCATGTGTGAGAGGGAAAGAGAATGCTTCTATGCTTGATTTCTTTGTTGTTGTGTGTGTGTGTGTGTGTGTGTGGGGGGGGGGTGTCTACACGCTCGTACCGCAAGGTCTGAACCATGCTGCCTTTCTCCTCATGACGAAATTGTCATCAGAACTTGAAAGGATCACTACATCAAACGGGACATTTAATTGTGCTAGTGTGCATCTAGAGAGCTGGTGTCATACGCACATGTCTATTTGTAGGCTTGAATTTGATGTCGTTTGTACTCTTTGACCCGTGTAAGTTGCGTTCCTTCAGTGGTTTGTGTATTGTGTGCTGATCCTGACTATCATGTCTAATGTACATCTCGTTGTTTGAGCACACAACAGAGAAGTCAAACGAAGCCAAATGTTGACTTGTGGCTGCAAATTGCAGTCTGATCTAGGAAGGCAATCATCTACTATTTGTCAAATGAAAGCAAACATACCAAATAACAATTGGCGTAGGGTTATGAGTGAAGGCGATGATGACTGTAGACAGCAGACATTCAGTGCTTTTAAATAGCAATGAAGTGATGAATGATTGAAAAAATGGAATTTGTTTTCCAGAGATGCATTTAGTTTATAGTATTGGAGGAGCTGTCACGTCAAGACTCAATGTGACTTTCAAGAGCATTTGTTGGAAGTTAATCGTTTACTCCTATCTTGGGTCCAGATGTATCAAGAAATTAAATTTTGTTTTTCCACAATATTAGGTGTTTATTTTACAAAACCCTGATAAATGTTTTTGACCACCAAACTACAATGAATACAAACTGTCCCTACTGCATATGAGCACTATTCATTTTGAACGATTTTTAACATGGGAGGTCTGAGTACTGTGAGATGCAAAATCAGGGGATGCACTTTGCCAAACCAAATTCCAAATGATTTGATTTCGACTTTCTCGGACTTTCTTTAAATCGAGTTACTTTGAAATAGCTCATCTAAAGAGCAATAATTGGGAAAGTATTAATATATGGATGTCCCAATTTCAGCATAACATTGTGGTTTATAATTTGCCATTTACTGTGTAAAATTATGTGATGCTGTATTATTATTCGTCTCACTAAATTCCTGAAGACAACATGCAATGCATTCTATAATCTATGTCGTCATTCAGTGTGGAGTGTTCCTTTTCATGTACTGTCTGTCTTCAACTTAATTTGGCCCAATTAAGTTTGGACTCTATTTTTTTTCAAATGTATTGCAGCACGGTGACCAACTGGTTAGCATGACTGCCTCGCTAGTCATAGGTCGTGGGTTTGAGCCCCTGTGTGAAATTTGCATGTTCTCTGCATGCTTTTTTGGGTTTTCTCTGGGTATTCCAGTTTCCTCCCACATTTCAAAAGCATCTATATTGGGTTAATTGAAGCCTTTAAAATTTAGAGTCAAACCCTAAATTCTGCCTGTTTTCCAGCTCTTCCGCCTGCAACACCCCTGATTCAGATGATCAGCTCATCAGCCAGCTCTGAAGCAGCATTAGATCGATCCTGATGATTTGAATCAGGTGTGTTGCTCTTGGGAGAGCTGGAAAACAGACAGGACAGCGGCCCTTGAGGACCGACTTTGGACACCCCTGACCAAGAATGCTTGTTACTTTCGTTTGATCAAATGTCCAGAAATGTTAAACAATGTTGAAATTGTAATCCGAAAGTGTAACTATATTAACATTATTTTAAAATTATGTTTTTAGAAATGTCCAGGAAACATTTTCAACACAAATTCAGTACTTATCTTTGCTAAACTGTCTGCACTCTAGGCTCAATGCCTAAGTGATCATTTGACCCTTCCCTTTGCCTACGCAGAGCTTTGTCTGCTTGTCAGTGTGTCTGTCCAAAACAAAAACAGACAAGCCTGTGCATCTCTGATCACACCCCTCCTTCAAACCATCCGCCCACCCACCAGTTCTGCCAAGGCGAGATTAAACAACAAAGTGGCTCGATTAATCCATTTGAAGTGATGTGGCATTAGGGCTCATGAAGAGATGCGCTAACAAACACGACGGCACAGCTGTGTGGGCTGCAGATAGAAATAGGGGGAGGGAAATTAATTGACCTCCATCATTGCAATTAAAAACAAAGAGAGTTGAAAACAAAACAAAACATGGACTTCAGCCTGTGAAACAACATGCAATTGCTTGGGAGAAGAGGTTGGAAAAGGAAAGGGAGTTCGTTTGAGATAAGGTTGATAGGTTGAGGCTTGACATGCTTCATGCATGCTTGAAGCGTGTCCGCATGAGGATGTCTTCTTGCAAAATAATACAGGGATAAACGCGACCTGACAAACAGCATCGGTTAGTCGTTGAAATGGATATTTTGACAGTATGTATATGTTTTTGTCAAATGGATATTTATTTGGGAGTGGGTTTATATTGGGTTGTGACATATATCCGATGCGCTCAAATGGCCAAAAGTTGGGAGTTCAGTGCATTGATGAAGTAAATCTCAACAGTGCTTGGGGATCTGAACTGATACCTTTCAAGTGATCATTCACAGACGATGTACCATGATTTTTCTTAACACTCATTAATGAAAACAGAACATCTAAAAACGAAGGGGTTATTATGCATTGCCTTAAGGAAAAATGTATTGAGATGTACTTTTGGAGAACGCCTTCAAAAAGTGTCCTCCGCAAGCTAGATGCCATATTCCACTCTGCCATGCGCTTTGCTCCCTTCGATGTGAACTATGTGATGACCCTGGTCAATTGGCCCTCTCTTCACACCCACAGATAAATAGATTGCTCCATGTTTATCGATAAAACACTCATTGGCAAGACCCCACCTATCTTTGCTCTCTGCTTGCCATTCATACCACCACCAACACACACCACCTTGCAGGAGTTGGGAACCTCTTCCTTCCCAAAGTTGGAATTACTTTTGGCCGAGCTTCTATTCCATTTTCTTCCTCAAACGACAGGAACACCCCGCAACAAATCATAAAACTCACCTCATTCCTCTCAACATCATTGTTGAAAAGATTTCTAAGCAATAGTCGACATGATTGATGCACCTGTATTTAGAGTGCATTGAACCTTCAACTCACCAAGTGCTATGATGTAATGTTTTATCACATTGTAACATTCGTTGTCTAGTCTTCATCTTATTTGGCTTTATCTTGCTTGATTTTCACTGCTCTATGCTGCCAGGGTGGCATTGCAAGTAAGAATGTGTTCTCAATTGCCTTCACTGGTCAAATGAAGGTTGAATAGATAAGTGTAGGCGAGTGGTTAGTGCGTCACCTCACAGTGCAGAGGTCTTGGCTACGGCCCTCCTTTGTGGAGTTTGCATGTTCTCCCCGTTCTTGCGTGGGTTTTTGCCGAGTACTCCGTTTTCCTCCCAGGTTCCAAAAACATGTATGGTAGGCTGACTGAACACTCTAAATTGCTCTTTAGTGTGAATGTGAGCACGAACGGTTGTTCGTTTCTGTGTGCCCTGCGATTGGCTGGCTACTAGTTCGGGATGTCCCCCGCCTACTGCCCGAATACAGCTGGAATAGGCACCAGCACCCCCCGCAACCCTTGTGAGGATAAAGCGGATCAGAAAATGGATAGATGGATGGATGGATATCTGTATGTTAAAAAAAAAAAGAATTATTATTATTATGTTTTCAAATTAATCTGTCAAATGTTACTACATTTCTGGATTAATGGTCAAAAGCATAGGTGTCAAACTCAGATCCTGGAGGGCCGCTGTCCTGCATGTTTTCCAAGTCTCCCTGTTGCAACACACCTGATTCAAATGAACAGGTTCAATGTCAGGCTTGCTGAGAATCTGATCATTTGAATCAGGTGTGTTGCAACAGGGAGACTGAGAAAACATGCAGGACAGCGGCCCTCCAGGACCTGAGTTTAACACCTATGGTCAAAAGCCATGTGCATCATGACTAACACAATCACCATCATTTAGGAACAATGGGCCTCATTCACCAACAGTTTTTACGAACAAATTCATTCTTTTGTTATAATTGCATACATTTCACTCACAAATGGACTGTATGTTGTTTTAAGAACACTGCATAATACTAAATATGCAATGATTGGGTCAAATAAATGTTGAAGAACCTTTGGTCAAAGCATATTTGAATAGGTTTTGTGTGCGTATTCTCATTTGATGAAATACTACATCTGAATGAATAGTAATATATATTTATATTTTTTGCATTTCCCTTTATTTTACTCTTATAACTGCGGATATTGTGCTTTCCACAAAGCAGCACA
Source organism: Hippocampus kuda (assembly GCA_901007745.1). Taxonomy (NCBI): domain Eukaryota; kingdom Metazoa; phylum Chordata; class Actinopteri; order Syngnathiformes; family Syngnathidae; genus Hippocampus; species Hippocampus kuda. The sequence goes on from CAAKHF010014616.1 coordinate 8,573, forward strand.
CCTTTTAGCATTTGTGTGACTAGGTTGGCACCGAGCAAATTCAGTGTGCAGCCATTTATTATTTCAACACTTAAAAACAGACAACCCTAATAGGTCCCCAGTGGAAGGTATGTCTGTGTGTGTGCATATGTGCAAGTGGGTGGATGGGGACATGGAATGGGTAACCAACAATGGTAAAAGAAGGGAGAAAAATGAAAAGGGGTTAATTTGCTTTGGCTCAGGTGAGGTAATTATTCCTTTCCCACAGTTCATTGCACACCCATAATGATTATTAACAAGCTTAAAGTAGCTTAAAGTACTTGAGGAGCACTGGGAGCTTGTGGCTAACAACATGAAGCCCAGTGAAGAAGAGAAAGAGGGAGGGAAAGGGGGTATGATGGCAGGATGGAAGGGGAGAAAAGGCAGGATGGGAAATCATTATGCAAATAAGTCTGGTCTTAATCACACGGTGCCCATGATAATCTGCTGGGAGGAACCCAGGTTACGTGGGTCGCCGGTTTGTTCAACAAAGGCAGCCATTTTTGGGTTTTGTTTCTCACTCATATCATATTCAGCAATTTTCTTGATTGCTCATTCGTGAAGCAGCTTCAAGATTCAGGCTCAAGGGAGTGGAAAGTATATTGTTTATGAGTATAGCTCCAGTGTGAATAAATGTGAAGTTAACCCCCCCACCCCCACCCCCTAAACTGTCATCCCCTCACCCCACCACCTTCTCCCTCTGTGTTTAAGAATCACAACCGTTCAAAACGGAAACATAAACATTCTGCAAATTTCTATAGAAAAAGAATTAAAAAAATACTGTACATACATTTTTGTATTAAAAGAACTTACATCAGTGCTTAGTGGATGTAATATGCTTAGCCGACATGCTGTCGAATCACAGTTTTAAGGTTCTCTGAATGTTTTTTTTTTTTGCTTGCGAATGGAATTAGCAGTTAACCGAATCTCTCTCTCTCTCTCTCTCTCTCTCTCTCTCTCTCTCTCTCTCTCTCTCTCTCTCTCTCTGTCTCAGACATCTGTTCTTGGCAAACCCAGCAGCAGCAAGTAGTACATAGACAGGCTCTGTGGAGGAAGATGGACGATGGATGCATGGAGAGTTGAGGGAAGCAAAGACGACAGGTAGCAAAAATGCAAGAGGGCAAAGGAACAAGAGGAAGAAAGTAGGGGAAACACATGAGGGTCATTCAACAAAGAGAAAATCAAAATTCCTACTTTCCAGGAACTTTTCATGAAGGTTGAACTTTATCCATGTTCTCACGACCACATTGCTTTCGCTTGCCACCTTGCCATGTGGGCTCGCCGTACTGTACACACACACACACACACACACAAGGTGTGTGGACCGAGATTTGATCAAAGCCACTTTTGCCAAAAAGTGGTGATTTATCATACCGAAATCATTCCCAAAGCCTTGATACTAACTCAGAAGCTGCGCAAAGCCCTTGATTATTTAAAAAAAAAAAACCAAAAAAAAAAACACGCACAACACAATTTTACATTTTTTTGCACTAAATTATCAGGTTTTTGCAAATGTAATTTTACGTTTATGAGTTAAAGTTGACATATGTGACATTGCTCTATGAGTGAGCTTTATGCAGATTTGGTGTACCATTAGATAAAAGATCAATGTGAAATGGAACTGTAGTGCATTGTGTTGTGTGTTTATACATGTATAATATATATATATATATATATATATATATATATATATATATATATATAAATTCTTTTTTCTTGCTATGAATCTGTAACTACAGTACTTCATTCTAAATCCTTTTCCTCACACTCTCCATTCTGAGGAAAAACAGCCAGCAGTCAAGAATGATGAACCGTGAACAGTTCAAACTTTTAAACAATTACAGATGGCCATTTGGAGCGGCAGAGCCCAAAAGATAGAGTGAGAGGTTGCAGAATTGTCTCGACGTCTAATTGACAGGAAAATCAGTGCAGGGAGGCAGACGGAGTGAGTGGTGTCCTGACAGGCTTCAGGTTCAAATGATTAATTACCTCCAAGCCTTCTGCAGGCCTGGCAACTTCCTCTGGTTGATGCTGAGCTGGATGCCGTAGAGGCCGGCCTCTACGGCATCCGGCTTGAGGCGATACTGCAAGTAACTTTTTTTTTCCAATTGTTGAGCAAAATTTGTTAATTCCTTCAAGTGTGTTTGCTTTTTCCTTCCCTCGGGAGTCCCGTCTCCACATTTGTTCAATTTCCAGTGTTATGAATAGCTCAGACCCTATCCAGCTGCTTGTGTTTCACTTAGATCTTATCCCTGCAAGAAATTATATGTGTCATGCATTTTACATTGTGAAACAAATATTGTAGAAATGTATCTGTCGGAATACAGAACACATACAGTCGGCTGAGAATCCATGTCCAGAAATAGCAATTATTATTTTTTAAAAGGAGGCCTTTGCGAAACATTTTGTCGATGTTTGTCATTTTGTGCAAGTGCATGTGGTCTTTTGGCCTTTTACCTCAATGTGAATTATCATGCCCTCACTCCCCCATAATATATTTTCCTGGAGGCTCAGTACAGTATATCAACTTTCAAATTAAAAGATGAGTGCTTTAGGGAGTGTGAATTGCCATTGCTGGCTCATGGCCAACCTGGTTTTTCAAATGTATTCTTCTTAGTTCTTCAGAGAGTTACTTTAGTTGTGCGAGGTTGCTGCGATGGCCGTAAAGTGTAAATAGGACTTCACTGAACAGAAAGGAGTAAGACCAGTGGTAGATTCTGATCTTGAATCCAAAAATAGCTTGCTAAAGAACTTTGGTGAACTACTGTAGCTCTTGAGGACACATGCATGTGCAATAATCACCAAAATCAAATCAATCAAAAGCTCAATTTTACCATGTATGATCTATTTTCAAATGTGATCTGGCCAAGAAGGGGAGCACACTTCACATCATATAATATAGTGTGTACAGTACAAACAATAAAACTTTTTTTGCAAGTACTATTGCAAAAAAAAAAAAAAAAAACTCTTGACAGATTACTATCACAATCTGTGTTTTTGTAGTTGGGATTATATTTGATTTTGTGTAATGTTGTGTTTGGTTTTCCTATGTTCATGTCACGTCTTGCCCATTAGCTTTTTGTTTCCGTCTACTCTCGTCAGCCCTGTTCATTGTGTTGACCAACTAGAGTTGTCCATATGGGCCTTGTTGTAGTGTTTGTTTGGTGGTATTTATTTCCCACATGCCTTATTTCAGTTTGTGGTTCTGTCAGAATTCACAGCGAGGCTGCGTCCTTCCGAAGGCCACATTTTCAGCCAAGTGACGTCGCTTCAGCGTGACTCGATTCAAAATTCACATTTCGCCTGTCCAAATTCACCACTGTTTATGCAGTCCACCAAGGCTACATGAGTAGGAGCCTTTGAAGGCATCGAACGACCCAGCCTGCGAATTGTCATACTCGACTCTTTCTCGAGTTGTGCTGGAAGAGATGTTATGCGGGCAAACAATGCGGACGAAAATGCAAAATGGATGAGTCACATTTTCTTGAGTTTTGATGCAGGTAATTCATAACATAACATAATTCATAACATCTGTTACCATGGTGACCAAACTGGAATTTCTCTTGCCTGCTTCTTTGAAATGAATTGATCAGGCACTCGCTGATCTCCGGCTCAACTTCCGCCAAGTTTCACCAAAACCTTGTTGCTGGAATCCCTCTTCTGCACTCCTTGCCACCCTGCTTACCTACACTCGGGTGCCAGCTCCACCACGCACGAGTGTTTGGAGCAGACTACTCTACTTACAATCCGGGCGATCCGGACTCAACTTTTTCTTGTCTCGTATTTGACTTGGACTCACTGGCATTTGACTTTGACTTGTCTCGCATTCGGCCATCGGACTCACAAAATATTTTAATCGACTTGTCCGAGTCCGAATATGTTTTTACAAGGTATTCCTGAAAATGAACGTCTTAAGGTTTGTCCTGGACCTGACTTGGACTGTGTAGACTCAGACTTGACTTGGACTCGGACCTTTGTGACTTGAACTTGACTTGTACTTGATAAAGTTGGACTTGACGACAGTCCTGATCATAATGGAGCGCAATAACCATTAAGGACAGTTTGGGTCAACTCTGAAGGTCATTCCAGGATAAAAGAAGCTTCTCTCACTGGCCTCAATCCACACAAACGACGTTAAAATGTACCCAGGAACTGCATCTTTACTAGCTTCATATCATTGTCCGTACTTATTCAAAATGTTATGCATCAAATCACCAATTTTTTAGTACAGCTTGATATTTTTGAGTTTATAAGATAAGCGCTACGTATATTTCCTTTATTCTTTGACCAGCTAGAACATCAGCTTTATAAAGCGGAAATTGATAATTCACAATTCAAGCAGTGAATATAACCAACTTTTTCCCCCCACAGCTTAGTGTGCCTTGTGACACCGGCAGTGAAAAATAAAAATAATGTTAAAAGAAGCCCAACTTATTTTTTTTCTTTAGTATTAACCTTTTAGACTTTATCCATTTTTTACTTATATTAACCATGTTTCAACAACAGGGTCTTCCTCCCCATATTCTATCTCTCTCTATCGACCCACAATCCTCTTTAATCACCCTAAAACTGCATTCTCTTCTTCTGTTTCACCCTCTACCACTCGCCATGGGTGATCTCATACCTCCATGCTATTTTTCCCTTAGGATTTTTTTTAAGAGTTGTAATTTATTATTTGCAAGAGAAACCGTTATCAGAGTCAGTTTGCTATCGTGGGCCACTTCATTAATCACAGAGCCCTCTCTCTTCATTTGTTCGAGATAGGCTGTGGTTCAGTGGGTTCCAGGCACTGATATAAATATGGAGGAACACTCCCC